>JAOXYD010210968.1:0-20283 GCA_028565735.1 Pinacopodium congolense
TAACCAAAGATTGGTTGATCATGAGGGTGCTAGTCTTGGATTAGGATAATTTAGGACTAGACTTCTTGAACTTTAAGCCTATTACCTAAGTCTGAAGCATAATTAAGCTTCATAATAGGACTAATAAAGATAAGTTAATGTCTTAATCATAGCACTGCTTGATTTAGAGAAGACCCTAAATTAAGCATCACTAATCTATCAATTAAATTATCTACCATCAAATAAATTATCTACCACCAAAGCTTAACTGAATAATTTAGGAAAAGCAATATGTAGCTCTTTTACAATTGATTGGAATTTTTCTAGGCTTTTTAGATTAGTTTTTAGTTATTTATTTTCTAAAATCATAAAGCTGAGTGTTCTCTAGATAATTGTAATTTGATTGACCTAGTACTTACATCTTATAAACTCCCTCATGAGATCGATACATGGAGTCTTAAATATATTCCACTTTATTACTTTATTCGATCGGTACTCTTGCAGAATATTGGTCTTGAATTAGTTGTTAAAATTTGTTTTAAAAGATAGATTAATTTGAGCTAATTTTATATGTGGCCAACCAATAATCAACTTATTATAATAGGCTTAAGGAAGATCATCAGAGGGAAAGCTCCAATATACAAGAAGGAAGGTAAGTACTCTCAAACAAAATTATCAAATATAACATGTTTTGAGTATGGTGAAAAAGGCTGTTTGTGGTTGCATTGCCCACATCTTCAAGAAGATGAAAAGGAAGAAAAAGAAAAATTACAAGAAGAAAGCATTAAAAGTAGCATGGAGTGAGTCAAGCGAATCTAAAAAAGAAGAAATAGTAAACATGTGCTTCATATCCACAATGAGGTAAGTATCTTTAACCCATATGACGAACCTGAAATGGAATACATATATGATGAACTATTATACTTTCTAGGAGATTTGGTAAAGAAAAAGAAAGCTTTGCATGATAAAATCTTGGAATCCATGAAAGAAATAAGTGAGTATAAATTAGAAAATAATAATCTTAGAAAGAACTTAAGTGTCATAACCAAAGATAATGATGAATTACTAAATGAAAATATGGCCTTAAAGAAAGAAGTACAAACATTTCAAGAATCACTATCGAAGTTTACAAAAGGTAAAGAAAAACTAGAAAACATGTTAACTATCCAGAAAAGAGGAAACGATAAGCATGGCTTAGGTTATAGTAATGGAGCACCAACTAGAAAAACCATATTTGTAACGGGAAAGAATTTAGAAGATGAATGCCCGAAGGTTATTCAAAATCCATCATCAACCCATCTTAGGCATCATGCATTCATATATGTTTCAAGACCTAAAAACATTTTTTAACATCAATTTAATAATACTAGAACCTTCGCCCAATCTAGGAAAAAACATTACCAAAGTTTGATTATAAATCAAGGAACACATATAGACCCTTCACTCCTTTATTTTTCACTTATTATGAAATAAATAGACATGTACATTATTTTTTCCATGATCATCTAAGAAATATTAATGCAATTTCATTTGGTCGCAAAAGGTACAAAACTAACATGTATAGATCTAAGATGATATGGGTACCAAAAGTTTATTGAATTTCCATTTTATAAATACCTTTAAAAATAAAATAGATTGCCATAGCTAAATAAGTGAAGATATGGTAACAAACATGTTAAAGGTACCTATATGTATGTAAATTGTATGGAATGTTTTTTATTTCTCAGATGAAAGCTATTTGTTTAGGTGAGTCTCAACCTTTAGTCAACCGAATATATTGTTCGATAAACCGAGTATTTATCAGTCTATCGATATTATTGTTCAATCAATCGACTGATTATCAGTCGATTGAATATGTTTAACCATTTATCGGTCGACCAATATAATGGATTCGATCGATCGATCTAAAATGACGAGTTAAAATAGTTCCCCTCCTTCTTTCTTCTTTCTTCCTCCTTCTCTCCCTTTTCTTCATCTCTCTTCCCTCTCTCTTCGAATGCCATAGTCAGTAAGCTCTGAGCTTCTCCACCGCCTCTTTTAATGTCTTTGAGATCTCAAACTACCATTTTTGGCCTGTAGAATGTTCCACCACCTGATTTTACCATCTTTTATCAACAAAAGGCTCTACCATCATCACCTCCACTAGGATCGATGTCTCCCACTTGATTTCCTACCTCTCTGACGAGCTTCAAGAGATGGAAAAACACCATTTCCTGGTAACTCCCTGGTCCTTAGCCCTCTATCCAATTGCTTTAACTCAATAATTATCTGCATCAATTTCAGATTCCTAGAACCTAGGGTTTCTAAATTGGGATCTTTGGCTTGAATTGAGAAATTAGCCTAAATTACTTAGAGTTTCTTACAATTAAAAGCATAGTTAGGGTTTTAGAACATCCAATTGCATTTGTGCATGCTCAATTTTACTTTTCCCAAATTTGAAGATTTTGTGGTTAAGGTTTATACGAATTTTTGCTTAATTTTTATGATTTCCTTAAAATTGATCCTGCTATACTTCATTTAGACATTAATCTAAGGGTTTTGTGCAATCAATTGCATAATTTTAAATGTAATCCTAATTTTATTAATTTCATATTTACAATTTAGTGTTTATTAGGAATTTTGATTAAATTTTTAAGTTTTTAATAAAATTAAGGCATTTAAAATTCATTTAAATTAAGTTACTTGAGATTTTTGTTCAATCAAGTTCATCAAATTACCTAAATCATGTTTCTTCCCAATTATTAGGGATTATTTTTTACTGCTTATGCATTTCTTAAAGTCAAACCTTTAAAAATTGATGTTGTTTTCAAATATGTTATGATAAGTCTTAGTGGTATTAAAGGGAACTTCTTTTTATAGATAAATATTCTTGCACAGTATGAACTAAGGTGGTTAAATGTTTTATCATGTGCATATCATGCATGCATATAGGAATGTTTTTAGTCTTTACCCCTTTTGTAGCCCTTAGTCATCATTATCTCTCACCTCCATAGGTTGATGTGTTAACTCCAACATTTGATATCTCTTATGCGCTTTATCTACTATTAGAGCTATCTTAGGTATTTTATTTTTATTTTTATTTCTTATTTCTAGCCCTTATACTCCTATAATTCCCAACATAGTTAGGACTCGAGGTGGTAGCACTGTTAGAAGTAGGAGATCCCAATCTAGCCGAGATAGTGATTATCTAGATGTAGATTTTGATCAATTCTGAGACTATTCTACTAGGAAACTATCTGAAAATCGCATCATTTCTCCTTATCATTGAGACTTTTTCAAAGAAAATGGCCTTTTCAGATTTTCTTTGATCAAGGGTGGGAGCATCTTCTCACTCTTTCAACTAAAATGTGTCCCACAGTCGTTCAACTCTTTTACTGCAACCTTAGAGAAGTTAATGCGAATGATAAGTACATCCTTTTATCTAAAGTAGAAAATGTACCTATTCGTCTGTCTAGAGATATTATCAACAACATCCTTGGTATCCCTATTCCTTCTGTATTCTCCCATTAT
Organism: Pinacopodium congolense; assembly: GCA_028565735.1. Taxonomy (NCBI): domain Eukaryota; kingdom Viridiplantae; phylum Streptophyta; class Magnoliopsida; order Malpighiales; family Erythroxylaceae; genus Pinacopodium; species Pinacopodium congolense. The sequence continues at coordinate 3,490 of JAOXYD010210968.1, forward strand.
CACTATATGTCAAAATTTGATGCCACTCATTTTGTAGCCAAGAGAGTTAAGACCATCTTTGAGTTAGAGAGTGAGGAAGGAATTAATGAAAAAACTAAGGTTGTTAAAAACCTGAGTGCCATACCAAAATTCCATCATTTTTTCATTAAATATAACTTTCTCTCCACTAATGATCATTACAATGACCTAAGATATGATGACCTTTGGTTTTTATCTACCTTTATGTTTGGAGAAAGAATCTACTTAGGTGATTTCATCTTACATAACATGATCTATTTTGTTCGAAACAAGAAAAGGGGCTAATATATTCCTTATCTTTTGATTCTTTATCACATCTTCTAGTATTTTTCCATTCCACTTATGGAAGATGACTTTGAGCAGTATTCCTTTTTTATCAAAACTCCATAATACGTATGAGATTTAAAATTATTGATGGTTGCATTATTCAACCTCATCATTTGAGTAGCATTCAGTCACATCTATACTTCTTGATGATGCTCAGCCACAACGCTCTGCCACCCCTATATTGCATGAGGATCCTACTACTCCTATACTTCTAGCTAATGATGGCTACTCTTCACTCCATGGTGGAGATACTGAGGATATCTCTGCATTAGTCCGTAACACATCTGCTAACCCTCCACTCATCCCTTCAGAGTTAAAGATCACTCTCATCCATCGCGAGCTTACCTATTTAAGGCATCACCTTTCCACCGAGCCTTACAAGCATTCTTTTTTAATGTATAAGTAGAACACCTTGCTATGCGAGATTCTCTCCTGACTTCCTCCACGACCTCCTTTAGATCTTTGAGGATACCTTTTTTTACCTGATATTTTTTTTATTTATGGCATTGTCTCCTTCTTATGAAGGATTTTTAGGTAGAATCTTGTTTAAAATCGCTCTTCTACACTCTGCCATCTTACTTATTATTATATGTGTTTTCTCCTTATATCTTGTGCCTTTACCCTTTTGGTGATTCCAAAAAGGGGTAGATGATTGTGATATTATGCTTTAATCTGTGAGTACAACTATATTCTATAAGATGAGCATATTATGCATATGTTGAGGGGGTTGCTATGTGATGATGGGAAGTTGCTATTCCTTCATTACAATTATACCTTGATTTTGACATGTTTAAGGGGAGTTTATGTCTTGTTTAATGTTTATCATAGTTTGAGTCTTTATCATATTTATAATATCACTTGGTTTGGTCATCACCAAAAAAGAAGAGATTGTTAAACTAAGGAGGGTTCCACCTTATTTTAGTAATGACAAAACAAATTATATTACTAATGTTTGTGTTTTTGAGTATAATGAAAGACAAGTTGGACAAAGCTTAAGCTTAATCATTTGAAAGGTCTCAAAATTAGAAATAGAAGATTCATATAAAGACTCAAGTTTGAATAAGCAATGTTTAGAATAAGCTCATACTTTTGTAAACTTTTCTTGTCATGATGTTTGATGTGTTCAAGAGACTTATAATTGATTATTCATGCACACATATTCTAGAATATGCATATAAGTGCATAATTAAGAGGTTTATATGGTTGATCTAAATCTTACCCTCCTGATGACTATCTTAAACTGGTTAGGATGGTACAAGTTAAGATAACGAAGGTTTTAAAATAAAGATTTGAAGATAAGTTATAATTAGCTGCTAGTTTCGATATAGGTCAACCAGATAAGTTTAATCGTTTGACTGAATTCTAAGTAAAGATATATCAGTTGATCGAATAAAGGGTGGTCGACCAAACTAAATACAAAGGTTTATTGGTCGATCAAACCAAATATATCGTTCAATTGAATGTTGCTAAAATTATTCATAAAGACATGATTCACCGGATTACACAATGGTTAAAACATTTATTAGTTTTCTGCCCATCGGACAACAGATATTAAGACCATTGTACAATAGTTATCTTGAGTAGTATAAATAGCTTCATATGTAACGTGAAGAAGTGTGTGAGATAAGGAAAGTTTTTAAGGGTATAAGTCTTTAGTCACTGAACACGAGTGCTCTATACAAGTCTTCATTTTTCAAGTCGTGTGTTTAATATTAGTTTTTATTTGTAAGGCTTCAATTTATTTTTGAGTGCATATTTCAATCCTCTTGATTACATTGAGTAAAGTGATCAAATTTATTTTCATTGTTTTTTGTGAGTTCTTGAGAGGTTATTCTTGAGCTTAAGAAAAGAAGTGAGTGAGAGAGATTCTCCTTTAACCTGTGAAAATGATTATAATTGAATGGTATTTTCTTACTAGAATTGCAATAAGAACCAAATCTCAACAATGGTATTAGGGATTGGACTAGGAGCAAATGGATCACTCCAAATCAAAATAAATTCGGTGTCTTTCTCTCGTCTCTTACTATTTATTATTATGTACTTATGATATTTCCTTCATTGGGTGAATTAGTGCTTAAAACTTTTTCATATACTAAAAATAATAATGTTTACAGAAGCTTAAACAAATTGCACAAATTCTATCATAGAACAAATATAAAGAGCAATATAAATGTAGAAACTTAAACACATTTACCCAAAAACAACCAGAGAATATAGATGAAAAAAAAAGAAGTATAAAGAAAGGAGAGAGTACACCATGATTTATCCAGGTTTGGAGCTATCCACTTGCTCCTAATCCAATGTCCAACACTATTGTTAAGTTTTCGTTCTTATTGCAACTTCAAGATAATAATGTCACAAGTACATTCCCTTTTTCACAGGTTAAAGGATAACCTTTCACTCACTTCTTTTTCCTAGGTTCAAGAATAACCTCTCAACCACTCACAATAATTATATAATTGAAAAACACTTCACTTGATTTCACTTGATAATCACAAGAGGCTAGATGGATAAATGCACAAAAGATGCTCAAATGCCTCACTTAAAAAACACACGCATAATTAAACACACTTGATGAATATGCTTGTAAGAAGCTCACGTACTCACTTTTCCAAAACCTTCGTTAAATCACTTAAACTCTTGTCAAAAACTCTGTGTAAAACACTATATATATCACTTAAACTCTCTTATAAAAAAAACTCCCTAAAACATTATTAGAGAACACCTTTTTATATTGAGATTTTTCCATATGTCTGTTAGACAACGACACTCAAACCCGTTGTCCAACGGTCATAAGATAACATTATAAAGCCTTAAGATTTTTTTACCGTTGTGTAATCACAAATCTTGCTACATTCGGTCAACTGATAGTTATGGTTCGGTCGATTGGTAGTTTATTCGGTTGACCGACCAAATCCATTTAGTCGACATATCCTAAAACAAGTAAAATATTTTGAAAACTCTATTAACTAAAAAACAACTTATGTAATATAAATATCAAGAGAAGAAAATCAACCATACAAGTCTCTTGATTATGCACCTATATACATATTCTAAAACATGTATGCATGAATAGTTAAACATAAGCCTCTTGAGAACACTAAAATAAAATCAAGCAAAGTTTAAAATAAGTAAACCAAAATTAAACTTATTATAAACTTCTTCTTTAAACTTGAGTCTTCATATGATTCCTCATTTTCTTCTTCAAGACTCTTTAATTGATCAACTTGAAATTTGTTCGACCTATTTTTCAAATATACTAAAAAATATAAACATTAGTAGCAAAGGTTGTTTTGTCATTATCAAAATACGGTGGAACCATCCTTGGTTCAACAATACCCATTAAAATTATAAAAGATCAAAAGATACCTAAGACAAAGGAAGAATGGGACAATATTGACAAGAAATGAATTCAATAAGGACTTCATGTTGAATCCATATTTAGCATATATTAAAAGTCATATGTGAGATAAATAAAGTCAAAGAAAGCAAATTTAGCACATATACCAATAAAAATTTTTCTATATGCAATATGATGAAGGTATTTATTCTATATATACTAGAGTTATTGATATCATCAATGCTATTAAAACATTAGGCAAAACCTACATTAACATTCAATAAGTAAAAATTTTTAAGGTCTCCTCCTGAGCCAAGGTTAAGGTAATAACAGAAATGAAAGATTTGAATTGTTTACCATTAGAGGAGTTGATAGGGTCCCCTCTTATTTATAAGATGAGGATTAAAGGGGTATAAGAGGAGGAGATCATATATAAAAAGAAGAACTTGGCCTTTAAGGTGTTAAACGAAGAGTTAAGTAATGACAAAACCTTTATAAAGGGAGGGATAATGGTGAGGAAGAAATATCCCTATTCACAAGGAAGTTCAAAAGATACTTAAAAAGGAAGAATTTCTCAAAAAAGAGGGACTAAAGGAAGTTAAGTAGGAATCCAAACATAAATTATCAAACATGACTTGTTTTAAGTGTAAAGAACCTAGTCATATGAGATCCCGATGCCCTCTCCTCAAAGATGGTGATAAGGATAAAAGAAATAATAAAAAAGAGCAAAGGGAAGGTAACAAAAAGAAAGCTCTAAAAGCCACCACATGAGATGATACACGTGAATCGAAAAGTAAGGAAAACTTGACTCATATGTGCTTCATGGTATATGAAAAGGCACCTTTTTATTCAAACTTTTGAATTTAAAATGGTTATAATGATGATCTCACTTATGATGAATTTGTTGAATGCTTAGAGACTTTGACTTTAAAAAAGAAAAATTTATCTTCAAAGCACAAAGAAATGTTGAAACTCTTAGATGAATGAAAATTTAAAAAAATGAGACATTGAATAATTACTTTCATGACATTGTAGATTCTAAGAGTGAAAATAATGATAATGTTCAAAAATTAATATAATAAAAACTAATATTAAAAAAGGAAACAAATATCCTTAAGCAGGATTCATTGTTAAAATTCAAGTATTAAACAATAGAAGTGGCTTGGGATCTACTTATTAAAATGTGTCATCAAATGATAAAACTACCTTTGTTAAGGGAAAGAACTTATATGACAAATACATACCCAAAAAAAAAAAAAGCTTAATCCTCTTATAAGTCCTCCCTTAAAGACAAATTTAATGAGTACATGTAGACCTAGAAATATGACTTATCAAGGTAAACATAATGCCTATCTTAGGAAAATATTATTCTTCCTCACCTAGAGTTTATTATTACCACATGGGAACTTATAATGAAAAACCTAGGAATGAATATAGACATAAATATACGACTCGTCGTCATTTAACTATGGTTTGCTATTTTTATGGTAACTTAGGATATGTTGAGCGATATTATCACACTAAACAAGAATGATGGGATAAATCATAAAAAATTTGGATTGAAAGGAAGATGACTAACCTCTTAAGGACCCAAATTAGTATGGGTGCCTAAAATATAATATTTTCTTTGCTTTTTATTCTTGAATGATTAGGAAATAATTAGTCATAATTGATGGAACTAAATTTGGGGTGTCTTTTAGTGTATGTTTTTTATTGTGTTATTTTTTAGTTTGGAAGTAATTTTGGAATATTAATTATGAATCTAGGTCCTATTAGTCAACCAAAATAGGGCAGTGGTCGACCAATGTAGTTTAAAAAGTCAACCAAAATGAATATGTCTCACATTGGTTTGCTAATGTCTAAGCCTAATCGACTAGCGTTGTCAATTTTTAAATATCCTTTTCCTTCTGATCATGTTAGTTTACACCTCATTTCTCTTCTTTGCTCTCAAACCTTTTCCTCATGCACTCATATCCTAAAATTTTTATTGATTTCATGTCCCATTATTACTTCTAGTTGCTCATCATGAAGCAACACCTAAAATCTCCTAAATATTTCTAAATATATTTACATTTTCATCTTCCTTTGTTCCCTTTTTCTCTATGGTATGTCTCTTATGAGTCTTTGGAAAAACTATTGGTTGCATCCTCCTTCTCTTTACATCCAGTCTCCAATTTCTCTAATCATATGCTATAATTCATTACTTTTAGGGTAAACATTAAATTCTATCTTAGTTTGGGTTTTTTGAGGATTTTTCATGAAATTATTAATGAATTGAGTTTAATTCATGGTTTCTAAACATTCTAGGGATTCAATTTCATAGGATTTCATCTAGATTGCATTAATTTTGAATTTTAATAACCTAGATTTCCAAAATTAGGTATTTTGAATTTTGTGGTAAATTTTCTCAAATTGATGGTTCTTTCATGAAATTGGAAGTAAAATTAATCTATTTGCACTCTCAATTGCACTTTATTAGATTAAAAATTTATTGGATTTGTTTTTCCTTGATTTAAGGCAATAGAATTTAAGGCTTTTAAAATTATGATAATTTATTAATGTTTTATGAAATTGACATTTTAAAAATGCAATTGGAAGCATATTAAAACTATTTCCCAACTCAATTTTAGTTAATTTCATGATTTTAAACTCCTACTCAATTTTCCAACTTAGGTACATTATTTTTTATTAACATTTTATGCATATAATGGTCTATTTTTATTTAATTGATTGCAGATTAAATTACTTAAAGTTAGAATGTGGTTTATATAAGTATGTTTTATATAGGTTGTCCCTTTAACCACTGAGTTTATGATACTTGTGTATAATCTCTAATCTTATAGGCCTTTTAAAATTCTTATACCTATCTAACACTCTTTATAAAATTTCTGTTTTATTTACCATGATTATGGCTAAAGGTGGTGGTTCCATGTTTAGAGAGCTGATAGGTTTTAGGTCCTCATCTATAATTAAGAACTCTTAACCCCCCAAGCTCAATCTTGAAATGGAAATGAATATTTTGACATCAAATTTCCTCAATTTATTGTTTATTTCACATGTGAACTCCATGAAAATCATGTCATTGCCCCTACATGTCTAGAACAATTCAAGGATTATGATCTTATTTAGTTCTTCATTGATCAAGGGTGAGAACCCTTACTTAGTTAATTTTGTTAAATGAGTAATACAATTTTTAGATTATGCTTTAGCAGTCTCAAAAAGTGCGTAATTGGAAATAAATACCATTTCTTTTTCAAAAGTTCAAGGTCTCAATATTGTTCTCTATGGAAATCTCCTTAATAAAATTTTAGGCATCCCTAAACCACCCCTCCGGAATACTCTTCTTACAATTGCCTTGTTAAACACATCACTACTCCTCATTCCATACCAACTCAAGCTTAAATCATTTTCAAGCTTCCTAGCAACGAGGGAATCAACCTTAAATCCAACAATTTTCATGGGCTTAAAGTCATTTTCCATTTCTATTAATTGTTTATCGAATATAACTCTCTTTCTTCCAATGGTCATTATACCTTTCTATGCCTCGATAATTTTTTGTTTCATTCCACCTTGATGATAGATGAAAAAATTCATCTAAGGGAATTCATTTTAAACATCATGATCCATTTTCTATAATTTAAGGAAAAGAATTAGAATATTCCATATACTTTCATCTTTATATTCATCTTTTAACTTTTTCACTATCATCAATGAAAGATGAATTTGATTTTCATTCTTTCTTTAATCACTTTACCTTAAGTTACATGAGTTATCAATTAGTTGATGGTCAAATGACTCATCAGTGCTAATAGTAACTTATGCCTCTATTGACTTATCCTCACTTTGGCAGTATTGGTGGCATACATTTTTAGAGCTAAAAAGTTCTATTATCCATATATGATGAGACTACATCTTATTATCTCATTTGGATTTACTTCAACATCTTACTTAGCTGCTCTTGAGTCTCAATTCACTCTAATTTGCAAGGAAATGAACTTATTTTGCAATATCATGATGCATCAATATGATGAGCTTGAAACATGATTTGATAAACTGTTTAAATCTTCACTCTCGTCTTCCTCCTTTGGCCAGTTTATCTATTTTGGATGATATTATTAAGAGAGAGATTAGTGAACTTATATGATTCTATATAGGGGAAACCTTTAGATGTACATTTATATATATTTTATAGTTTGGATGATTTTGTTGACATTGTAACCTTGTGTATATTTAGATGTTAGATGTATATTTGATATATTTTTATGATATTGAATTCTCTTCTATTGGATTTTATAGTTTATGATGCTATCCTATATAATGCTCTATTTTATGTTATTAACTTTGTTTTTGAATGCTCATTCAAAATCTTGTTAAACTTTATTATTTTGATAACTTTTTTAATGATTCCAAAAAGGGAGAGAAGATATATGATACTAGTTGCTCTTGAATAGAAGTAGTTTTTATTATGATGTATAAATTTAGGAGTCTATAATTTAAGGGAAGTATTTGTTTTGATGATTTTATCTTATGTTATTTTTGCTTTAATAATATCACATATATTGTTATCATAAAAAAGGGAAAGACTGTTGAACTTAGAAATATGAAAGGCAAGCAACAATATAAATTAGAGTTGAAGTTAATGACACGTAAAGCCTAAGTTGTTAAATAAAGGATCAAGATCAACATGAATAAAAATTGAATAGGTTATTTTATGTACTTTTCATTGCAAATCTTATCTTGATCTTCTTAATGTATTTAAGAGCTCAACTTATGCATGTATATCTATACATAGGTTAATTTTACATAAAGGCCTCATATATAATAGAGAAATTTTGAAGTAAATCATCTTGATGCATTAATATATCTTGAAGGAAGTTTTTTAAGCATGTTTGAATCAAGTTTCTTGAAAAAGAAGTGTTTTGGTATGTTTAAAAAATTTTAAAACTTAAAAAAGGTTTTTAAAATGCTAAAAATTGTTATTTTGAGGGATTGGTTAACCAACCTGTATATTTTAGAAGGACTAGTTGACCAATTTAAGTGTACAGTCTTTTGAAACTGGTTGGTGTTGTTGGTTGGTTTAATACTTAATAACCTCAAATAATTCAATCAAATAGCATTCAACTCAAATTCAATATAAAACCAACAATACAATAGTGTACCAGTCACTAAGTAATAAAATAGAGTATTTTTAAGATTCTAGAGTGTCGAACTCACAGGAAAGGTGCAACTTCTAGGGAAATCAAATTATAATTATCTAGAGAGGCTTCAAGATTACTAAATTAATTAAGCTAATACAACTAAATTAATCTAAAAAGTTTCGAAAATTGTAAGCAATTCCAAATTGCTTAAAAATTGCCAAATTGCTTATTAGCTAAGGATTAGGCTTTAAATGACTTAATTGAGTTATGAAAAGTTGGGACTTAATTGAGTTATGAAAAGTTGGAATTTCTAATCTAGGATCTTTATTAATTCAAGACAAAGCTATGCTCAAGTCATTGTCTTTTCTTTAACATTCATATTCCATGGTTTGGTCCACTATAGCTACATGAAATAGACTTAAAGTTTAAAAAGTTTTAATCCTAAAATGGTATGTTCTAGGATTACTACCCTCATGATTAATCAATCAATAGTCATGTATTGATTAAAATCATGTTGTTTACTAATTTTCCCAATGAATTAAGTGATCAGTCCTCTACTTAATCATCTAGCATGTAATCTTAAGTGGCCAACTTAAAAAATCTTTAAAAACTAAAATAAGCAAAGATTATCATCCAAATATGTTATAAATCAATCCATTTAAGAACATATCCTTAGCATAATTTCAAATTAAAACATCATATATATATAAAAATTCGAATCTAGCATTAAACCACATGTTATTGAACATATATAAACAAAGAGAGTAAAAAAAGTGAAAAAAGGGTTTAAATTTCACCAAATGATGTTCTAAAGTGTTAGACTGCCTTCAATCAACTTAATAAACTCTTAAGAATTCTTTAAAAAACATGAAAATATATAACTTTATTTCCTAACCCATAAGTGAAAAATAAAAAGTAAATTATGATCATTTTCAAATTTGTTATAAATACCATCACTAAATTGATATCCTAATTTCTTACTTTTGAAAGATCAAATTAAAAATTTAACTTGCAATATATTTTTTTAAATATTTTTCTCTAAATTAATTCTAAAATTGAAAGATAATAGTAAGGAAAATAAGAATCAAATGAAAAATCACACATACATTTCACAATTTGCATTTGAAAATATTAATAAATAGAGAAAATGTAAATAACTTTAACAAATTATTTATAGAAAACAACTTACTTGTAAAGAGTTTACAAAGGATGAGTTAAAGTGAAAACTCGCTAACTTCAATATTCAATAGAATTGATTTTAACAGTGAACTAAAATGTAGCTTTAGACAACTTTAAAATAACTTCTGAATTCATAGCTGACTCATTCCAGTGGATTAGGGAGGTAACAATGCTCAAGACCAATTCTAACTACTTATCCTAAGGAATCCAAGATAATTGGAACATATGAAGTTCACGTCTTCGTAAGCAGGGGAAGTGTGTGACCAGCTACTAATAGAAGTACAAGATGAGTTAGGACACACATTTCTAGTCATTTCCATTTACTGTGTGTTTATCTAGTTTGATTTTCAGGGTCCTATTACTATTCTTGTTGTGGTATATTTATCCAAGACCTTTATTAAGATCCCCTATATCATGTTTATGAAAGCTTTAATGGATTGATTAACTTAGGATAAACTAAATAAATCCATACTATTATCCATCGTTTATAAATTTACTGAATGATTCTTCCCTCTCTTCCTTTCATTTTGATTTGTCTCAGATGGTTAGAGAGAAACTATTTTGTAAATGTTCTTGTATGCAATTAATTGAACTGTAGTTCATATCCATATTTAAAGGGAGAGGGAAGGGTCCATTAGACCATTTGAGAGTAACTCTTTAAATACCTAATAACCATCATTTTGGGTTATTTCATTAGAATTAATATATTAGTTACATAGGCCATTTTAATTAAAAATCTAACATTTTCTCGGTTGGCTCATATTATGACTTGGTGATTCAACAACATAACTGTAAGTACACACCATAACTTGAATATATCAAGTCATCCTTAATTGAATTGAGATGATTGGATCATGGTGATCACAAGTTATTTAACAACTTGATTCCTTCCATGTATCACATCATCAATTCAACTCATAAAACTTTAAGTGGGTAATACTATAATTATTATCGTATAGAAATAATACTTGTACACAACATAATATAAATAATAAGTAAATGAGCAAAAACACAACTGTAATTGAATTTGTAAGTGTTAATACAATTTAAGCAAAACAATTATATGTATATATACATGTCATGATACTATACTAACAAGGACTTATTTATGATGCCCATCTATTCAAAATGGCCTATGAATGTTTTGGATAGCAATCCTTTAGTTAAAAAATTTACCATCATCAAATTAGTACTAATATGCTCAATTAACACTTTATATTTTTGTACTTTTTTTTTTACAAATAAGTACTTCACATTCATGTATTTCAAACCCTTTGAATACTTGTTATTTTAGAGAAGAAAATAGCTATGGAGTTATCATAAGAAATTCTTAAAGGTCTAGCTATACTGTCGATAATACCAAGATCTAAGATAAAGTTTTGCAACTAGAATATATGAATCATGGCCTCAAAATATGCCATAAGTTCAGTCTCTATAGTGGAAGTAACAATGATGGGTTGCTTTAATCTTCCATGAAATTACTCCTCTTACTAATAGGAATATGTAATTGAATGTAGATTTCATTGAGTCTACACAACTAGGATAGTTTGAATCCAAGTAACCTATCACCTTGCGATGGGTTAAATTTCTGCATCTGAGCATATAATCTTTTGTGCCTTTTAAATATCTAAGTACTTTCTTTGTAGCTTTCCAATGGACTATTCCAAGATTACTTTGATATTGACCCAAGATTCTAATAACAAAACTAATATCCAACCAAGTGTTTGTTTGAGCATATATTAAACTTTTAACTATTGATACATAGGAAATAGATTCCATTACCTTACATTCCAAATTGTTCTTTAGACATTACATTTGACTAAACTTGTCTCCTTCTTGAATTGGAACTATTCCTGTAGAGCATTTTTCCATTCTAAATCTCTCTAATACTTTCTTAATATACCCTTTTTTAGACAATGCTAACAATTCTTATGAGCTGTCATAAATTATTTCTATTCTTATCACATAGCATGCCTCACTCATATCTTTCATTTTAAGATTATTAGAGAGAAATTTGTTATATCACGTAATAAAGTCATATCATTAGAAGTAAGAAGGATATCATCAACATATAGAACTAATATAAAGAACTTGCTCCTACTGACCTTCATATAGATACACCGATCAACACTATTCTTTATAAAATCATAAGCCATAATGGTATTATTGAACTTAATGTACCACCATTGGGAAGCTTGTTTCGATTTATATATTGACTTCTTTAACTTACATACTAAATGTTCTTTTCCTGTGATTAAGAAATCTTCCAGTTGATCTATATACACTTTTTCTTCTAAATCACCATTTAAAAGACAATCTTCATATCCATTTGGTGAAGCTCTAAATTATAATAAGCCATTAATGCCATAAAAATTCTTTAAGAGTCCTTCTTTAAAACTAAAGAGAAGGTCTCTTAGTAATCAATGCCATCCTTTTAAGTGTAAACCTTGGTAACATATTTGATTTTATACCTTTCAATGTTTTCGGGTAAGTCACATTTAATCATAAAGACTCATTTACAACCCACTTACTTTGGTCCTTTTAGTAACTCAACTAATTCCGAGACTTTTTTGTCATCCATTTATTTCAACTATTCTTTCATATTATTAAACCAGTTCTCAGGATTGTTACATTCCATGGATTGTTTGAACGAGACTCGATCCTGATTAATGCTCAAGTCACATTCATGTTCAAGTGAATAAACCATATAACCATTCGAAATAGTTGGTCTTTTCTACCTTATAAACCTTAATAATGCCATTTCTTTTGGTACCGCTTGTTCATTGTGACTTGCATATCACTAGCTAGTTCTTCATTAATATGTTCAACTTATGGGTTTGGAATATTAATTTTTTATTATGGTATGCTATATAATCATGATACAACAGGAGGGACAATAACTGATGAAATAAAATTTGATGAAGGGGTTTCTACTTGACTATCATGAATATCTACTTTTCGTAGTTCGTTATTCCCACTAATTTGACCATTTTCAATGAATCGAGTGTTACCAAATTTAACTATTCTCGTACTATGGTTAAGACAGTAAAATCTGTACCCCTTTGACTTTTTGGAGTAATTGATGAAGTAAACAATAATTATTCTTACATCAAGCTTCTTTTCATGTGGATTATATATCCTTACTTTTGTCAGTAACCCTAAATGTGCAGGATTTGTAAACAATGTTTCTTTCCTATCTACAGTTCATAAGGAGTTTTTAGAACTACCTTACTAAAAACCATGTTAAGCAGATAGGTAGCAGCCTTTAATGCATGCATTCACAAGGATAAAATTACAGTACTATAATTTAACATACTCATAACTATGTCCATAAGAGTATAATTTCACCTTTAAACTATGCCATTTTTTTAGGTGTACTAGGCATTATTTATTGTACACATATGCCTCAACTTGTAAGAAATTTTGTAAATGGACCTGTACATTGTCCACTTTTATCTAATTTACCATAATAGTTACCACCTCTATCAAACCTTACTATTTTAACTTTTGTATCTAACTTCATCTCTACCTCATTAATGAACAACTCTAGAATGTCCATGAATTGTGAATTTTCTCATAGAAAATATATATACCTATATTGTGAGAAGTCATTAATAAAAGTGATAAAAAAATACTTTTCACCGCCCCGAGAAGGAATGTCAAAAGGATCATTATGTCAATGTGTATTACTTCAAGTAGTTTAATAGTTCTTATGACTTAATGCTTCGATGTGTGTCTAGTTTACTTATCTTTAATGTAATCCACACATATATCCCAATTAGTAAAATCCAGTTAAAGTAAGATTACATTTTTCACTAACCTCTATACCCTTTCCTTGGATATGTGACCTAGCATTTATGCCATAAAAAGTATAAAACTCATTATGTGCACTATATTTATTTCCTATAATATGGTTAACACAAAATAGAGATTTAGAAAAAACAACATCAAGATTGAAACAATATAAACAATCAATTAAAGTACCATAACCATAATAGTACTTATGTTTATACAAAGAAAAAACACCATTTCCAATCTTAAAGGTAAAACCAACATCATCTAACTTTACAATAGAAACTAAATTTCGAGAACAATTAAGAACATAAAGACACTTTTCTATATCCAAGTTACATCCAGTGTCCAAGATCAATTTGTATGTCCTAATCCCTCTATTTGTGACTTCATTCTATTTCCTATATACAAGAACTTATTAGTTTCATTTATGGGCTACATTGTAAGGAATTCTTGTATAATATGTGACATGTGAATATTGCACTTGAATTTAACCACTAGGTATTATTAAGTACTTCTATAACGTTTTATTCAAAACATGTTGAAATGTAGTATGTACGTTTCTTTTGGAACCAAGCCTTTCTTTTAGGAAAATCTATTTTAAAGTGACCATCTTTCTTGTAGAAGTGACACCCCTGCTCTTTATGGATTCAGCCCTTATTAACCTTTTTAGGAGTTTTATCCTTATCCCTATTCTTCTTTTTTGGTTTATTCTTACTGTTACTAGCTCTGTGATGAAATGTGAGATGAACGGAATGTTCCTTCATTTTTTTAATCTCCCTTCCTCTTGAGCCAACATGGCCTTAATCTCTTAAAGTTTCCATTTTTCTTTCAGGGTGTTGTAATTTACCTAGAACTAACCAAACTCAAGTGGAAGTGAGTTGATAATAAATTACACCAGGAAGGACTCACTCATATATATACCTATCAATTTCAATTTTGATGCTATATTTTCCATATATGTTACATGATCATGAATGAGCTATGACCAATCAAATTTCTTGGTTGTTAACTCACTCATCAAAGTCTCTACTATGGACTTGTTAGCTATATCTAATTGGGAACATTCCTTAAGCTTCAACATAAACTCCTTTGCATTGTCTGTTTTAGGCATTGATAGAAGATCTACCTATTAGACCTCTCTTAAGCCTTGTAGAAAGACTGCTCAACTTTAAAACTGTTCTTAGCTATGGATGCGAGCCTTGCATATGAAACTATTTCCAAGTCCAAATCCATTACATCTAGTTGAAATTGGATTTGTTTGGACCATCCGTATAGTTTAGACCATTGAAATTGACAAGCCCATTTCCTAAACCGAACAAATTTATAGACACTGCATAACATATAGCTCACACATTAATGCTTTGAGTAAACTTAAATGGATTTTTTTACAAACATAACCTTGATTACGCATTTAAATTCACTTTTAGGTGATATTTAATTACATAATTGTAACTCTTATTAATGCCAATAAAATACATTATACTGGACAATCAATCATATTCTAGTTAACATGCATGTTATCTTTAGATATATAACCATATGAACCAAATATTTTAATAAATCCCATTAATGTCATTAATTATAATTAATGGTCAACCTTTGGGTGACCTCTTAATATTACAATTAATAATCTCAATTATTCAGTGAAACTTTTATGTCATTTTAACAGTATCATATTACCATAAACATTGAAAATTCACAATTAAATGTCTAAATAATTTTTCAGGATGTTAGGGGTCAAATTGATAGAATTTTAATGGTTAATTTGTTGAATTATGACCTCAAATTCAGTTCTTAATTGTTAAATTTATGTGTTATTATGTTTAATTTGCAAGATGGAGCTTAATGATGAAGATTGGAGAAAAACCATGAAGAATCCCTCTCCTTTCTGACCATTAATAGCCCCATGGTAGGGTCACATTAATGGAAGAACAGGGGGTTGTTAATGGGTGCTGCAGTTGGGCATTAAAGGCACCCTGTGTATGGAGGCAGGGCGTCGTTGATCACAGAGTCAACAATTTCAACTTAAAATCTTCCAGATTTCAACTCTGGCATGTTTCTAATTAATGCTAGTGTCTACTAGCAGAAGAGGGGAGCTCTCCAGGTTTTGAAAACATCTAAAAACAAACAAAAAACACAAAGAGATTGGAGAGATCGAATCTACAAAGTCTTTTAGAGTTCTTTTTTTCTAGTTTTTCCTTTAGTTCACAGCTTCAAACCATTAGTACTTCGAATTTCTGTATTGTTTCTGAGTTTCTAAAAATTGGAGCTTGTTGTTAAGACTCATATCTAAGTCTAGGAATCATCTAAGGGGGTTTCTAAACTTATATCATATCTTATTTTGTTCCATTTTTCATATTAATCAAGGTTGATATTTTTATGCTTACATCTATGAATGTTCTTGATTTTTCTACAAGATCTTAGTGAATTAGAGCTTGACTGGAGTCCAGAATTAAGTTGGGAGTTTAAGAAACATTTAGAAGTATTTCTGGGAATTGTTGTAACATCTAAACTTTATATTTAAGCTCTTAATTCCAGATTTATCAAAGTATGTTGTCTAAATTTCCTATCTTGTATGCTTTGATGTAAATGTGTGGCTAATCATTTTTGTTACTTTGAATTGATGTTTTGATGATTTGAAAGAGTTTTAAGAAATGTTAAAATGTATGTATTTTGTTTATTGAATATTTGAATGAACCAATTTTAAGCTGGCCACTTACGATTAGTGTTTAAGATAGTTTAAGCCTCAGAAATCATCTTAAGTTGTTAGAAAAATCAATATGAAAAACGAATTAATCCTTGCATGACCAAATCTGGATTTTTTGTGAAAGTTAGAGTTCTAAGATTAATTTTCCATAACTCACTTTCTTGAAATTAAAGCCCATTTACTTGATTTTAAAGTATAACTAAACTTTAGACAAGATTAAATGGAGAAAAAGCAAAGTCTTAACCATAGTTTTGTTTTGATTTTGTGAAGGACTTTAATCAGACTTTAAA
>JAOXYD010210978.1:0-20281 GCA_028565735.1 Pinacopodium congolense
TATCTTGAAGGTCTTTACATGGAACGTGTATCTTAAGAAGGATATTAATCACTTATTTTCAAACCAATGACACTTACGCTCATACATTGATGATATTACCAAGTGGAAGGTAGTTTCTCACTAAGTAACCATTCATTAAAATGTCATGATATTCAAAAGAAGATCTACATGTTTTATTTTTCACATTATCATAATGTTTTAGCCCATTAGTTGGAATAAACACCTAATATTTTGACGCGAAGGAAAATATTTTTTCATGAATGTCCCATGACTATTTAACTAGGGTTCATTCTTTAAAACTTGGTTAGAGTGTCATTTTAATCTTTTAACGTGAAGGCAAATACTTTGTCATAAATTTCTCCCGATTACTCAGCTATATCACAACTCTCAACTGACTTTTAGCTATATTCTTAACCCAGTTTTTACTAAGGTCAATGGAATAGGAATTATGTATTACTTAAATTATGAATTAATTATGTCCTTTTTAAAAATTTCATTCGTATCCTATATCCTTTCTTCCAAACTAATTCATTCTCATGAAGAATCACTAGTGATGCCTATAGAATTAAGTCCAATTAAATATAAATACAACCAATAAATTTCAAAAGTGAAAAGACTATATCAAAACTATCTTGATTAAGACTCACATTCAATGTAAAGACACTCAAGGTATGGGTTCCACAAGATAAATAATTCTTCACTCACAAATATTCATGTTCAAATGCAAGAGGATTTCTTCAATCTTATATCATTGATACACTCACACTAATTGCTATAATGCATGACACAACATAAATACACCTAATTCAACAAAGTCTAATCCTACTAATGCATGATCACAATGATATATGTAGATGAAAAATGCATGGATCCTTCCCTACACTTAAACTACACTTTTTCCTCAATATAGAGAAAGGCAACCTATAAAAAACACATGGAAAAGGAACATAAAAATAAACCAACAATAAACAAGATGAAAGGAAAGAAAATTTATATAGAGTCTAGTAGAGAAGGCATGGGAGATGGCACTTAAATCCCTTACTCATGACTAAAGATTTGAAAAAGGACTACCAAATTTATAAGCCATATCTTGTGTTCCTTGTTTAGGAGTCACCTCTTTCCCTTTAGATTGTTAGTTTCCTGCAACTTATTTTCCCTTAAGTGCCATGGTAATGAGTACTATGTAAAATCTATAAAAATAGACACAAAAGAGAAGGTAAGAGGGGAATAAGTTGAAAACAATGGTTATTAAAGAAGAAAGTATGATTTTCATATGAAAGGAGGCGAAAACTTAAAGCATGATGTAAAAGTGATGGAAGATTGCTGAAAGATTGGAGTAAAGGGGATTAATTGAGTGAAAAAATTGAAAAATAGAGAAGAATGGAGGGGGGCTTAGCATTTATTAGAAATAAAAAAAAATAGAAGAAATAAATCTAGCATTTTTTAAAAAAATACAAAGGAACGACACTTATGAGTGGTAATGAGCAATTTGTGACTCGCTATCACTATAGCGACAATTTCTTATCTTTTTTTGATAAATCAATAAAGCAGATTAATTAAAAGAGAAAAGTTATGCTCAAAACAAGAGAGACCTAAGCACAACAAGTCTCTTAACCAAGAGTACAAAAGCTAACACCAAAACCAAAGCCTAAAACTTAAGGTTTTCCAGAAAATCGAACACCAAAAGGGGAAGTCCAATCTCTTAAACTATATAATCAAAAGACCATAATAAAAAAGGGACCCGATACCAAATAAAAAAAGAAAACTCAATATAACCTAAAAAGAGAACTGGTCTAGAATAAACTGATTGAGACCTTGAACAGAAGCTTCAGAATTGCTTCTGATGGAAAATCTCTGCTGAAGAGCAATTTTGTATTTCTTTCTTCTGTGGAAAGGTCGAAAGTCTTCTAAGTTCCCAAGTAATTGAGGTCTCAGAAGCACATAATCATTTGAAGTGTCCCACTTTACAAGGTTGATCCTAACCAGGAACTGGAACTAGGTCCAGCTCAAACACCTTCAAGAGATGAAAACAATAGATCACAGACTATAGTGACAATTTCGCTACAATGCTATTTTGTTTTTTGTTTTTTCATTTTTTCAATTAATTTTTAATTTCTTTTAATCTTTTAAGTGTCCATACCTATATTCAAATACCAAACCGTCAATAATTTAATAAATTTCAATAACTATGAATGAAAAACATAGTTAAAACCTTAATTAAACACACACATTAACAATTAAATTAACTATAGAAACATGCTAACGTTAAGGTCATTAGCTTGGCCAATGTTAGTTTTGGCTTTAAAAATCAAGAGTAAGGAAAGAGATTACTTCCCTTCTTTTTGGTGGAAATTCTCTAAGGTATAACTTGTTATGATGCCTGTTCGCCTTAAATGTTTTTCCTTCAGAGTTTTCTGACTTGAGAGCCTCTTACTTGTAATCTTGAGTAATTTTAAATGGTCCTCTCCACTCAGACTTGAATTTACTCAAAATCAACTTCAACCTTAATCTAAGCCTCCTCTATCTTTACTAAATTACCCTCTCCTTTTTTCCAAAATTAGGAATGATGGGTAATGTTTTTCTCTAACCTAAGAAAATATATCCCCAAGTGTGGAAGTAAGGATTTCAACTATAATACAGGTGGTTTCATAGAGGAGAAAGGATTAGGTTATTTATTCTCGCTAAAGGTTCTTGTTTTGGTTTCTCACTTAATTCCACCTCCTTCTCAACTTCTTCATCTTTAAAACCCACTTCTTCATCATGTTTCACCTTTTGCTCCTTGACATATTCATCTACCACTTCTCTCCTCATGCAAGCACTATTGTCCTTGGGATCCTTCATTGTCTTATTTATGCTAAACTCTACTTGCTCATCACCAATACGAATGACTAGTTTCCCTTCTTAGACATCTACTAATGCTCTTTTAGTATTCATAAATGATCTTCTAAGGATTAGTTGACAATTATTATCTTCTTCAAAATCCAACACTATGAAATCAACTAAAATGATGAATTTATCCATCTTGACTGGCACATCTTCCACCACATCAATGGGCTTTTTAATTGATTGATCTACCAACTATATAAGCATGGATGTCGGCTCTATGTCTCCTAGTACCAATTTTCTAAAAATTGATAAAGGCATAAGGTTAATACTTATATTTTGAAGGCATGTTACGGGTAATGATAGAGCTACAACTTTCTGTTAAAGATATCATCTGATTATCCTCTCGAGTCTATTTGTTATTCAGAACATCATTGAGGAACTTTGCGTACTTAGGCATGTTCTCCAAAGCTTCTACAAAAGATAGGTTGATTTATAATTTTTCAACTTCTTCAGAAATTTTGCAAATTAAGCATCTGTTTGGTTCTTCTTCAATCTTTATAGGAATGGAATATTTGAAGTGTAAGGTGGTGGTAGCATATATGGCTTGGCTTCCTTCTCCTCCTCCTCTTTTTCTAGGCTTGCTTCTTTGTAGGGCTCGACCTTTTTCTCAGTTGGTTCTTCTAGTTCCTTCCTACTTATAATTTTTATGGCCTTTAGTCGCTCCTTTAGATTAGACTTTATATTGTTTAAGAGACTCCCTACACTTCTAGTTGACAATGCATTGGCTAGCTACCTAATTTGAACCTCTAAATTGTGGATGGAAGAGGCATGGTTCCTTGTAATCTATTAGAACTTTGCTTCCATCCTCTTCTAACTTTCATCTTAGTTTATGAGTTTGGAATGTAATATATCCATTAGTTTGTCCATCTTTGATTCTAGTACTCCAAGCCTATCTTGCTAAAAGCTTGGTAGTCCTTGTGCCCTCATTCTAGCACCAGCATTGCTATTATTCCAAAAAAAAAAAGTTAGGGTGATTCCTCCATCCGTGATTACAGGTGTTTGAGTAAGGATTGTTACCTAACCTTCCTTGTGAAGCTCCCATATAGTTTACCTGCTCTATCTCATTATTGGCCACTAAGAAGCACTTTGTAGTCATATGGCTTTCCTGAATATATAATTCACACCCATGTTGTACTTTTTTCACTGATTGTGACGAAGTAGCTTGCATGCTATTCAATTGTTTGATAAGTGCTAACATCTAAGCTTACAAGGTAGTCATTGAATCCATTTCGATAATACCCTTCTGCTCCTTCATAAGCGATTGCTTACTCCTTTCCATTTTCCATATACAGCTATTATTCACCATCCCTTCTAATAAATCATATGCTTCATCTATAGTCTTCCACATTAGAGAGCCTCCAGCTGCTACATTTATTATACCTCTCATATGTGTAGTAACTCTATTATAAAATGTTTGTAGTAGAAATTCTCTGGGTAGATTATAGTGGGACAATTCCTTTATAGCTCCTTGAACCTTTCTCATGCTTCATATAAAGACTTACTGTCACTTTGCTAAAAAATTTGTTATTTCCTTAATGATTATAGTAGTCTTCATTAGTGGGAAATATTTAGCTAGAAAAGCATGTACTACCCATGTCCCAATGTTTTCTAGATTCAAAGAGTTTAACCAAGCCTTGACTAAATCCTTCAGGGTGAAATGGAACAACATCAACTTCGTGACATATTTTAATAAGCTATTGTATCTGAATATGTTGAAAATTTCTAAGAAGTTGGCCACGTGAGCGTTCAAATCTTTATTGTCTGAGCTATATAATTGCATGTCCATCTGCAACATTTTCAAAAATGTTAGCTTAATCTCAAAATTATTGACTTGTACTAGGGGTCTTTTGATACCCTGTTAATTAGCGTTGAAGTCAGGCCTCATAAAGTCCATGAATTTTCTCTTAGGCTCACCTTGATTCCTTTCTTTAACCATTGTTCTTCCGATAGCTTATTGTCACTTTACCTTCCAAAGTTCTCTTTTGTACTTTGTAATGTTTGAAATTTTAGCATCCTCTAACTTGCTTGAATTCCTGGTCACTCTTGTATTCATGCACATACAATCACATAAGAAAATTTTTAAAAATCCTTAAATTAAAATAATCCAAATGGAATAAGATGTTAAAATCATAATCTTTGCAACAATGCCAAAAACTTGTTTTCTAGTTTAGTTACACTACAAGTATACAAGTCATAACTTATAGCATCACTAATATCAATCCAACGAGAATTGCATCTATACACCTAACAATCTAAATTGCACTTTGTTTAAGGTAAAACAAAGACATATATTCTGAAAATTAAACTAAACTAACAAATTTAATGAATTAAACTACAAAAGAAAGTAAAACAATTAAGTTACTCAATGATGAAGACTTAGGAATTATTCTATCCTTGTTTATCCTTGTTTTACCTTATTTATTTAATTATGTTTCATCCTAGATATCTAATAGTTTATTATAATATCTCGAGATCTAACAAATTAATCTCAATTGAATTAATTATAAGTTGATTTTCAACCTCTCAGTTCAAAACACTACTCCTAACAATTCAATTTGATTTGAAGCAATATTAAGGACAATTAATAAGTGATTAAGATCTCTCTTCAATCACCTATTAATCTTCTATTTGCAAGTCTATTAAGTTACCAACTCTCGTTGCACATCCTAACTCAAATAAATGAAAACAATCTCTCGATTTAAAGTGATTATGAAATTAAAAATTATAACAAACAACCTTTCATTAAATCAAGAAGATAAAAGTTGAATAAATAATTCCATAACAAACTCTAACTAGATTTAGTAATCCAAAATCATGTTTAAACAACCACTATTTAGATTAAACATAAAAAGGAACGTAATGAAAAAAAGAAAACTGATGATATAGGTTGAACCCCCCTTTACTGGAAAATCTAGATAGCTCTCTTGAATTTTGAAATTTCTTGATGTTTCTCCTCTGTAAAGCCCTTCTAATTTGTCTTTGATGTTTCCTAGGCTTAGATTGTGGATTTTAGGGTTTTTTTCACATCTTCTTAATCCTAAAATAGCATAGAAACTGACTTAACCACATCCTTCCACGTCATTTCGCCATATCTGCTTTTCTAGCTTTTAGCTCTGCTCATTCTTTTGACTATAACTTCTTTTATAGATCTCTAATGATCATAAAATTTTATACGTAGGTTCCTCACATAACATTCTTATGCCTTTAAAATTTCATGGATAATCGAAGCTCTATTAGGGCACTTAATGCATTACCAAAGTCACTTGTACCAAAACTAGTGCTTGATGGAGGTTCTTTTGTTCTCCTCTTGATGCATTCTTAACAGATTATCATATGATTTTGAAAACATTGTGGAACTTCTTCACATGATGTTCTAAATCCTCAGATTGATCCCATACCTCTTTTAGCTCTAAAGGTGCCTCTTAAGTCAACTCCACTTTAACTTGTATTAGATATTCACACCAGTATGATAGAATTTTTGCCTAAAATCAACAAAAATCATGTTAAAACACATAAACATTATCAACACAATAGGATAACATTAAAATAATTCTAAATCATGCCATTCTCATCATAAAAATACATACTAAAGCATTAAACAACTATGGAATTAACTTTTAATGCAACCCTATCAATCACTATCATTTGTGGAGGTTTTTTCATCACTTGACTCTTTTTTAAAAACTTTGAAAGCTAAACTCTCCTTTTTATGTGTAATCATCTCCTCTTATGTCTCCTTGATCCTTATCTCATAAGCAAGGAAGGATCTTATCAATTCTTCTAAAGATAAATGGTTTAGATCTTTTACATCTTGAATTGTGAGAACTTAGGGTTCTTATAACTTTGGTAGAGGCCTTAAAATTGTTCTCACTAATTCAACATCAACGCATGTCTAACATAATCCTTTAAGAGTATTGATGATATTAATAAATTTAATATATATAGAAGAAATACTTTTATCATGTTTTATGTAGAAAAGTTCATATTAGTGTGTGAGCATGCTAACTTTACTTTCTTTTACTTAATTTTGTACTCTTATATGTGACTTCTAATATATGCTCAATTTTATATGCAAATTTACACATAGAGATCTTATTAAATTCATTTGTACCTAAGATATAAAATAAGATATGTACAGCCTTACTATTTAAGGATAATAACTTGTTATCATCGCTATCTCTCTCTTGCTTTTATTTATGTATCTTTCAATCTCTTATAATTTTAGTGTGTATGGGATGTTCATTTGAAACTATTTCCCATAAATCTATATTTTCAACCATTAAAAAAATATCATCCTAATCTTCCAATAAAAGTAATAATTACCATCAAATAATGAAGCTTATTAATTTTTTGCCCCTCTTGACTAGAAAAAGATGCCACTTTAATACCACGTGTTGGCTCTAAAGATACGACTTTAATACAACTTGTTGGCTCATTACCATCTCAAAATTTTATTAGAAATTTATGTAATGCAAGATCTATCTTTAATACCATTTGTTGGCTCTAAATTGCATCTAAAACAGTGAATTAGGTATGATTAATATTTTTAAAGGCTTTTTTATTCTAAAATTTACTCTAAACAATTATAATGTAATGGAAAAAGCAAAAAATTTATTAATATATCAATATAGTTCAAATTAAAAATAAAACTTGTAAATTAAAGATAATAAGGAAAGGAAAGGCAAACCTATTTATAGTGGTTTTGCGAACAAGCCTCACTTACATCCACTCTTCAAAAACTTTTTAGAAATTTAATCGTAAGCTTCCTTTCAACGAGTGAAGAGTAATCTTATATAACAATCTTCTTTTTAATGAAGAGGAACATTACAAATCATAAGCCATAAGAAAATACACTCGAAAAAATATATATAACTTGCTCAATTAAAATGTTTAAGGGTCTAACACCTAAAAGTGATGAATGCAACCAAAATATCAAACTGACCACTCTAAAAATCACTCAATTGTTCACTTCTGTGCACATAATACTCTTTGATACAATTAAATGTGATTGGATACTCTTAGATAAATAAATTATACTCTACAATACTTATCTGTAGGCCTAGAAATACTAACTAGTCATTAGACACTATTAATTGTCAAATTTTGTCCATTAGAAACTAGTCGTTGAACATTTATCACATCAACTAGTTGACCACTCCCTAGCATTGATCAACCAGTGCATTGGTCGATCGCTCAATCAC
The DNA here is from genome assembly GCA_028565735.1 of Pinacopodium congolense. Classification (NCBI taxonomy): domain Eukaryota; kingdom Viridiplantae; phylum Streptophyta; class Magnoliopsida; order Malpighiales; family Erythroxylaceae; genus Pinacopodium; species Pinacopodium congolense. Next base: position 8,088 of record JAOXYD010210978.1, read on the forward strand.
AGTAGTTGAGCACTCAACCATAATTTTGTATATACATTGGTCTACTAATCTCTTAAAAAAATAGACATGAGTCAACTAATACCTTAAGGATTGGTCAACCACTCCTCCTAGAAATAGTCCTTAAATAATTTCAAAACTTTTCTTATGTTTAACAAATTTCCAAAAATCATTCTTTACATAAACTTGACTTAAATATAACTCAAAACGTCCTCAAAAACATTTTAATGCATTAAGACTTTTTTAATAAACAAATTCAAAAATTTTCCTTTTGATTACAGATAATTATAAGCAATTAACTTTTAAGTCAATGATCATGGAATAGTGGAGACCTTAAACAACATTATGATAAGCAAGATAAGATTTACACACACACAAAAATTACATAAGTAAACCAATTTTCTCTTCATTATCTTAATCTTAATCTCATTTTTTTACTAGTTATTTATAAAAGCTCTTTTTTACTCTAAATTATATTCTTTCATGCTTTTCACATTTCTATCTTCTCAGTACATGTAAACAAAGAAGCCATTAGTAGTACAGATATTCATTAAAACATAGGTGAAAATCTACATTAGTTCAATATAAGGTAAAACTTTACTTGTCCTAAAGATCATTTTCATGAATCACTACCTTTCATCTACCATTTTTCTTTCTTTATCTTTCTACATACATCTTCATTCTGCTATTCCTATTAAAATCTCTCTCTCTCTCTCTCTCTCTCTCTCTCACTCACTCACTCACTCACTCACTCACTCACACACACACACACACACACACACACAATGTTTAAGGCTACTTTAAAAACTTTTTTTTAAAAATATTTTTCAAATGTATTGGTCAACTAATAGGGTATATCAGTCATTGGTTAACTAATATATCAATAAGTGTATTTAAAACTTTTCCTATAAGCTCTCAATTTAAAATTTTGGGACTTTTGTACATATTTTGGTTAATCAATATCCTTGTTCGCTCAATTGATATAGTAATAAAAATTAAATTAACATGTTTCTTTCATATTTCCTAAATGAAATAACCCCAACCATCATTAGGTCTCCCAAGAACATAAATATCACAAAAATTAACTTAGTATACAAAGTAATTTCCAATGTCTCATTCGTTTATATTAAAAATATATAAATAAAATAAACACATCAATTTATTAAAATAAACACAATAATTATCAAAAGTTGTGGATCTCATGTATCTCTAATAGATGCCCAATTATCATTGCAAAAATTGACACCAATTAACATTAAAGTCATCTAAAAGAATTATTGTTAAGTTTGGCTTTCGAACCTAACTACCAATTAAGACAGGCACCTTATAAGACGTGTTTATAACGTGCCACCAACTACACTAACCTTGGCATTGACAATTTTAATTTAGTACAGCTCTTTCTCACTTTTAACCTAAGTCTAAACACTACCACAAAATGTATGCATTGCAGTATATTAACTATGTACACAACATGCACAAAATCTACCGTAATGTTCAAATACATCACTACATCATATAAAGAATCCAAGTTTATCATCATTATATTTAGTAGATATGTATGATAGATAGGGAGCTAATTCTCTACCTAAAGCACCTTGTTTTATAACCTCAATCATTACATTCAACTCCTCCTTTTTTAGATAACCCTATGCCAAGAAAGGAAGTTATAGAGAAAGCACCCTTGATTCTTTTTTAGGGCCCTTTGAAACTGAATTATAGGATTAAAAACTTGGAAATTTTTTCCTTTCTCATAATTAATTTGGTACTATTTCCCTTATTATCTTTCTTTCCACAATCTTATAAAGTAGTGACAATTACCTTGGCAAATTTTCCACTCCCTTTAAAAAGTTCAAGCTATGGCTATAACTATAAATCCAATAGAAAATTAAATAGCATCTATTCTTCTAATACATTAGGCACATCAACTATATAAAAAAAAAGAAGTAAATTCCTTAACAATATTACCATGTGTATAATTTTTTGTCTACTTTTTTATACTTCAATTTTAAAACAAAGAGTATTGAACAACATAAATTGCTCTTTTAGTTTATGCATCAATGCCTCCCATGTTTTCATATTAGAGCGATCAGCATTGATGTGTTTCATATTAGAGTGATCAGTATTGATATCATCACTAATTATGTTTTTTTACCAAACTTTTGCATCACCCATAGGGTATGTACTCGTCAACTCATCAACTTTACCTCATCAATATTCGGCACCTTCTTAAAATCAAAATATTACTACATGATCTTAAAGGAAGTTTTCTCAATTCTATGACATTCCGATTATTATTGAAACTCTTAAGTTAGATCTTAAAGTTTAGGTTTTGTCATAACTCTTTTTGGAGTTTGATTGTATAATAGAGGTAATTGTGCTCAACTCTCCAACTTGAGATCTTATCTAAATGTTTTTCTATGCATCGCACCACTAATAACTAATGGAGTAATTATCGCTAATTCTTCCTCTTTCATAATAATGTTAAGAGCTATTATATAAGAACAACTCCTTGATTGGTACCCATAGAAACTGCTCAAATATCTCCCATGTTTCCCTTACCAGGACTTGCCAATCCTTAGCAATTTAAATTAACAAATAAGGTGCGAGGGTCACTCTCCACCAATTATCTGTAATAGGATATAATGTCCTTAACAACCTTGGGAGTACTAATTTGACAATAACACATAAGTTACATTTACATCCTTTACTATAACAAACTGAGGCTTACATATAGTATCTTTAATACTGGAATAAATCGATGAAAATAGCTAGTTTGATCCTATACGGATGAGGGCCTGTACTATGTTGGGCTAGTATTCTGGCTTATACTAGCTTTTTTGACTTATATTGACAATATAGGTTGATCTATATTGATGGTATAGGCTAATACGCAATATACCAACCTAAAATCGTGGTCATTTGTAAATATTAAAAATTTTAAGGACTAAAATACAAATAGAGTAAAATTTTTAACTCGAATGGTAGACTAGTGGCTATATTAGTCGACCAGTGTTTAACTAGTCGACCAGTTAAACTTATAAAACTCGACTCCCCTTCTTTTTTTCTCTCTTTTCCTTATTTCTTTCTTGTCTCACCTTCGATTTTCTTTCTCTTAAAGCTATAGATCTTTTTGTTTTCCATACAAAACTCATAGTTTTGAGTTTAAATCTTAACTTTTTATATTCATCTTACTCGAAAAACCTTAAAAATCTTCCTAAAATCCCAAAAAATCACAGAATACCTATTTATCTAACTTTTAAAATCCATCATTTTTTTTCATTGATTTTTTCTATTTCTGACTAGATTCTAGCAGGTAATAGGAAGCTTTACCATCCTCAGGGGCAGCTCTCAAACTTAACCACATGTGGTAGGGTCTGCCTTTTTTGTGAGCATGCTAACCTGAATTGGATCAATAAGGATGGTGTGATTTGACCTTTCAATCGTGACCATACAAGGATTCCCTCGCCTTTGTCCTTCCTTTCTTTAGAGAAGAAAATTTAAAAAAAAAACAAAAGGGGATATGTGAAATTCCAAGGAGGATGGGCATGACAGAGTTTGGCAATAATCATCCCTTGCTTTTTAATCTGAATTCATTTCCATCAACTAATTTGAAGAATTTAGTTAAAATTGATAAATTTCTTAACTTTTACTTTTGGAATTTTTTAATTTCGTTTAATTTTCATTCAATTAATTATTAATTAGTGTTTAATTCATCAATTTTAAGCATTATTGAAGTTAGATTTCATATGAATGCATATAAATTGAAACAAATTCAAATTTAAGTAAAATTAGGGTTTTAAAATTGGAAAATTTTCAAATATTTTGTGAAATTGTGCATAGTTTATCAAAATTAAATATTTATTCATTAAATTAAATGTAAGATTGAGTTAGTGAAATTATCAATTGCATTTATTTTAATAGAACCACTAGGCATATGAAAATTGATAATATTGTGTTATGTTTTTCAAAATTAAATGTATATTCCTGAAATTAGATATATGATCAAGCTATTAGAATCATTAATTGTATTTGATTTGATAAAATTTTAAATATTAACAATTTAAGCATATAAAAATTGATTATTTTCAATTTTTTTTCAAATTGTGCATGGTTTATTAAAATTGAACGTAAATTCATGAAATTAGATGTATGATTAAGTTAGTAAAATAATCAATTGCATTTGATTTGATAGAATTTAAAATTTTCCCAATTTGGGCATATATATATATTAGGAATCTTCTATTTTTTAGTGAAATTTTGTTTTTTTTTTTAAAATTGAATGTATATTCATAAAATTAGATGTATGATTCAGCTAGTGAATCATCACTTGAGTGTATGTAATGACTTATGTTTGTTTGCTAGGTACAATTAGTTTTTTGCACTTAATAGCTTAATTAATTGCATTGATTTTTATAGGTAAATAAAGGGAAGTTTGACTTCAAACATTGTTGGTCACACTTCAATTTCTTATAAGAGATACAATGATCCAACATGGACTAATGGTAGACTTATTTCTAGTTCAATAAACTAGATCACATGCATGTATTATGTTAAGACCTTGAGAGATGGAAGAATTACAGGATTAAAGATGCATTTGGCTAGAATAAAGGGTGATGTATAAGGCTCATCATAATGTGGAGCCTTGTAAGAAGCTTCCTCATAATGTGAAGATTCAGATGAAAACCTTTATTGAAGAGTACTAATAAGAGAAAGATAAAAGAGATAGATTGAGTTTTAATATTGGAAATGGGAGTTAATTTTACAATGGTGGACCTATGATGATCCAATTGAGGTTGGTGAACATTTTTTTCCCTTCTATCCCAGAGGAAGGGGATGGTTTAGATAATAGTGACATCCAACAAATAAGAAGAAAGTAATTTTCTTTTTTTCCCTTTAAGAACAACTTACAAAGTTCAACCTTTTATTAGTTTTGCTATACAAACAAAGGAAGGAAGCAACAATATAGATATGGTGATGGCTTGATGGTGGTATGATACAGGTATATCATTCCATACTATTTAATCTCATCATTATTAGCCTATAGTGGATGTTATAACCTTATATGGTCCTAGATATAAAGCTCCTTCAATGCATGACTATAGAGGTAAACTTCTGACTAATTCTATTATTAAGATGAAAAACTATTTAGAAAAATAACCGATGCCATAGGTTACTTATGAATGTTTAATCATATATGATAGTTGGACTAATAAGAGACAAGAGCTTATTAATAATTTCTTTGTTTGATCGCTAAAGAGACCATGTTTCTAAAATCAATTAATGTATCTAGTATGGTTAAGGGTGATGACAATTTGTTTCAAATTTTTTATGAAGTTGTTAATAAAGTTGAGCCTAAAAAATTTGTTCAGTATTGAACCAAGGTAGTTCCAATCATGTGTTTTGATGATTAAAAAAATATTATTATTACTAATGTTAATTTTTTTATGCTTTTATAAATAGGTTAATTTTTAAAGTGTAAGAATATAATTATGGAGCTAAGGTAGAAGAGCTCAAGCATTAGAAGACCAAGAATGGATAAGGATTGACGATCAAGTGATGATCAATAGTGAAGATCAAGAGAATGAAGATCAAGTTCGGATAAGTTTAAGAAAATGGTTTAAAGTGTAAGTGTCCTAAAATTGATTCTTAATCAATGCTTGAAAAGGGTTCTGACATTTTCATATAGGCATATAAGAGTTGAATTGTAGTTTTAGTGATTAATTGAAGTTGATTATGATATTTTCCATATTAGAAATTGAATTAGAATAGCATCTGTACTAAATGTTGCATAATCAAGTTAAAATGTGTTAAATTGATTTAATGTATGTTTGTTGATATGTTTTAGTGAATTGAAATGTTGTTTGAGTGTTGATCATATGTGTTTGAATTTATTTGTGTTATAAGGGAATGTGAATTTTGGTTTATGGATTGTTTGAAAAGGTTTTTAAATTGTTTAAGAATGAAAATTTTCACATTCAAGGCATTTCTTATGTTTTTGATAAATTACATTGTTTCTATGATCTAAATAGCCTTGAATTATGCTTGAAAACTTGTTTGATGTGTTAATTATTGTTTTGAAAGATTTGCATTTGTTTTTAGTCATTTTTTTGGCTTTTTGGAACCATTACAGAGAGTTAATAGAAGAAAAGGGCACCGTATTGATCTTTGTTTCACAGTAAGCTATACAGTAGGTTACAAGGAATCATATTACTCTCAGAGACCGTTGTATTAGTCATGACAACGTAACAGTTAGTTGCTTTTATGGGTTTTCAATAGTTTTAAAATACTAAAAGGCTAGTTCTTGTTTCTAACATTTCAAACTCCTTCCTAATACTATAAATATCATTCCTAAACTATTTTAACAAGTTTAGAACCTCTGAAAAACGATTTACAAGATCAATAATTTAAACATTTAACATTTTCTTTATTTTTTGCACTGTTTTCATTCAACTTCGATTTTCTTGTTTTAGTTTTGTTTCTAGTGAAGTAAAATTATTGTTTTCTTTTTGTTTAGATATAGACGATGTTCACTGATCTTTCTTTTGAATTTTTAAGTGATTAATTCATTTGCTTCAAGCTTTCAAAGTTCTACATACCAAAACTATCAAATTTTTCACTATTCTTAGTTTAATCTCATTTTTCATTGTTTAAATCTATTTCTGGGTATGCAAAATTGTTGTTCTTAGTTTGTTTAAGTTTCTCGGAGTTTGATTGATTATATTATTAAATTTTAGAAAGCTTATTTTTTTAGTTTAAAGTTAAAGTTTGATCTACAACTAAACGACCTTTGTTTTGGATTATGTTTTATGTTCTTCAATTTTATTGATCCCAATCCATTTCTGGTGGTTAAATTTGTTGCTTCCTATTTTCTTAAGGTTCCAAGAGTTTTCTAGAATTTTTTTTTCAAACTTTAAGTACTTATATTATTGTATTAAGCTCAAATTTGCAGGTTAACCCAAAGCTGTCTAGGTTTGACAGTCCTTGTCTTGCTCTTTCTTTAATCCACTTGGTTGATAAGTTAAAATTGTGTTTATTGTTGACATTTTCTATTAACTGATATATTGATGTTTCAATAGGTTTATTTTGTTAATTTTACATCATTTGATTGGTTAAATTTATGTATATATAAGTTGGAACATATAGAGTGCATATTTTAATAGCTTATGTTTATATTGATTGAATTAAATTGTTTGAGGCTTTAATTATTTTTTTGCTAGATAAATTTAATAGTCTATAATCTATGAATGTGTTACGAGAGTTGTCAAATTGATTAATTATCTCTAGAATTTTCAGAATTAATTTTATTGTATGACCTTAAGAAAAACACCATTAAAGGTGTACTTCGTTACTTGAATTTGGGGAATTGATTTATGTTGATTATTGTTGAGTTGATAGGCTACTCTTTGCCTTTAAAATAGATTGGATAGGTTCTCTTGACCTGTGTTAAACAATATTTGAGTTGCATTAATATTTGATTATGAATTGGATTGCTTTAGGCCTTGTATGTGCATTAGACATTACATAAGGCATAAACATTACATTGGTCGCATTTGAGCTCCCAACTTGAATTGATTTTGATCAAGTTTTATTGAGCTATATAAGATTATGTTGAAGCTCAAATGAGCTTGTTTTAGGGGGTTATATTTATGGTATAAAAGTTTTTCAAATTTATGGGATTGTAAGGCTTACACTTCACCCACTGGAAAGTAAGATTGGTAGGTTCCTCTTGACCCTTAGAATTCAAGATTGCAGTATAGGTTTCTCTTAACCTTTGAACAAGATTGTTAGGTTACTCTTTACCTTAAAGTAAGATTATAAAGTTCCTCTTAGCCTTAGAATCAAAATTGTTGTAAAGGTTCCTCTTGGCCTTACAATCAAGATTGTTGTAAGGTTTACTATTTACCCATTTAAAGTAAGATTAGTTTGTTAGTGAATTTCCAACAAGTAGTTAGAGAGAGGGCGTAGTCTATCTTTGGGGTAAGCGAATATCTATAAATTTTGGTGTTCATCTCTTCCTTATCTCTTTATATTTGTTCTCTTGTGATTGTTTTATTATTGCTTGAATTTAACTGATATTGGCTTAATCATAATCTTCTCATATAAGGTGAATTTTGGTTAGAAAATTCATATAGTTAAAATTTGCCTAACATATTTAAAGTGTTATAATTTACAAAAAAAATTAAAAACCCAATTCACCCTCCTCTTGGGTGCTATATGGCTTACAATTGGTATCAGAGCCTTTGTCTCTCATATTTGCATAATTTCTATTGAAATTGTGACTAAAGATTTGAAATGGCACATTGTTTTTGTCAAAAGAGTTTGGACATTCATAGGCTACCAATTTTGGATGGAAATAATTTTATTTAATAGAAAATTAGAATGAAATTCTTTTTTATGGGTTAAGATTTTATTTCAAATGGCCTTCATGTATTTTCAAATGATGAAAAAGTTCCATTTTTAAATGGAAAAACCATGCATATCTTACATTATGCATTATATAGGAATGTTTTTGATAAAGTATCCATATGCAAATCCACTTTTGAGATTTGGTGTAGGTTGGAGTAAATTTATGTAAAAGGCATTGATGTGGAAGTATCTAAAGAAGAGGTGAAGAAAGTAGAGGAAGCAACAAAAAAGAAGAAGAAGAAGAAGAAGAAGAAGAAGAAGAAGAAGAAGAAGAAGAAGAAGAAAAAGAAGAAGAAGAAGAAGTACAAAATGAGTGCCTAGTAGTATTTGTAGAAGAGGCTCCATCATCATCAAATGTACAAAAGGAAAGCAATGAGGCACCTTCTAACTCTAACTCTAACAATAATGAGAATAATACTTTAGAAGTAGATTTAAGCTATGATAAGTTAGTTAGGTATTTAGAACATACTACCATAAGAAGGAAGAAATTATCTTCTAAACATAAATAATGCAAGAAGATGTCGAATGATGTTAGGATAGAAAATGAGACATTAAAGAATGATTTGCATGATTTAGAATCTAACAATGTGAATGTTGTTTATAATGATTGCATGATTAAAAATGATAGACTGGATAATGTGAATGAATGTTTGAAGAAAGAAGTAGATGCATGTAAATTAGAATGTGTGAAATTGCAAAGTGAGTTACATAAAGCATTATAATCCATGAATGCATGTATGATAGAAATTAAAAGATTGAAAAATGAAATGAATGCCATGCTAAATTCGAAGAATGTGGATGTTGGCATATATGAAAATGAGAATAAATTAATGCATGAAAATGAGCCTTTAGGAATGAAGTGGATGCCCTAAAAAAATCATTGTCTAAATATATAAAGGGAAAAGAGAAATTATATTGCATGTTAAGGGGTTAAAAGAGTTCCAATGATAGACATGCTCTCGATTTTCTTGATGCAAATGTTTCTAAGGATGCTAAAATCATTTTTGTTAAGGCAAAAACTTAGAAGATGAAATTTTTCGTAAGTCATTATTTTATAATGATGCATCATCATCTAAAGCTCATACTAGGTCATCTTTTAAGGATGTTGCATCTTCATCAAAATTGCATTCCAAGAAGAACAATCATGTATTCATATATTCATCTAGTAGAAAATCTAGAAAGGATATGCGTGTAAGAAAAAATAGGCATAATTTCTTTAGGAATACACAATCATTTCATGATGATGCATTTTAGACCCATGCTAGGAAAAGAGGTCCTAAACCCTCTCATGCTTTTAATGTGCATATGGATATTCCTAAGAATGGATCATATTTACATCATAGGAAGGAATTTCAACAAAGAAATTACATGCATGCATCTAAGTCTCATGATAAGTATTAGGTTAGTCAATTTAATTCTTTACATTTTCATACTCATAGTAAGCATAGGCTTAAGGCTAGAGGCATGTTTTAATCACATCCTAAATCCTATTTTCATATAAAAAAAAAGAATATGCATAATGTTAGGTCTCATGATAGATCATTTAGGCATTATAAGCCAACTCACACACAAGCATCCCAATTGCATTCTCATACATCTTGAAATATTTTTTTTATACTCATTCTAAGTGAATGAACATGTTTCATTCATATTCTAGGTATAATATTCATTAAGGAAGAGCATTTAGAGATATAAGACCTAAACATGCATTTAATTCTCATGTTAGGAAAATTGGCCTGTTTCATAAGTATAATGGCATAATGCATTCTCATGACTCTTATATGTACGAACATTATTCTAGAAGAAATGCATTTAGGTAATAAGATCATAGGTTTTATGATCATATGCATAATATTACATACGTTTGTAATTTTTGTGCTAAAGTTGGACATGTTGAAAATTTTTATTTATTAATCAAAGAATGTTTAAGAAACCCTTAAAGGTGTTGGTTGAAAAAAGTACTAAGGCTAACCCTCAAGGATCCAAGTTAATATGGGTACCTAGAGTCCATTAGCTCTTTATTTTGTAGGTCAACATCTATTGGTGCAAAATTAGTGTCAAGTTAGGCATAAGGAAGTGGTATCTCCAACCTTGAAGTGGGAGTGAAAAACATTACTATGAAGCCCTCACATAAGCTTACCAAGAAGCAAGTTTATTGAACCAAGTGAGGTGTTAAAGGATTTGGAATTAAATGGTGATGCAAAAGGAGGTATTCCTATGTTCCTATATGACGATATCTAGCTTAACTTGATTTTTTGAATGTTTATGCTTGATTTGAAAAAGTTGACCTTAACTTATTTGTTTTGAATTGATAAATGGATTCATGTGCTTAGGGGGAGACATTGCAAGTTTAGTATTGAAGTCATTGCATAACATTTTTTAAACTAGCACACTGCATCAAAATTGTTGCATACTTTTTGAAAGTGGTGCATGAAATTGATTTTAGCATATGACATGTTTTTGAAAAGGATACATTGAACATATTTTGAAAATATTTGTTGAAATTAGTATCATATTTTGTTTTTACAATTGGTTTCATATTTTTAAATTTTCAATTGATACCGTATCTTTGAATTCTCAATTGGTATCTTTTCTTACATTTGGTATCAATTGGCATCATATGCTTATAATTGGTATTACTTTTGCTTTTTACAATTGGTATCATCCTTTTACAAATATTCACCATATTATTTTACAATTGGCATCATGTTTTACAAATAATTATTATAATTTAAAATTGGTATCATTTTTATAAGTTGAATCATTTCTTTTCAATTAGTGTCACCTTTGAAATTTTGCATATTTTTGAAAATTTTAAAGAAGAGTACTTTCACTTTACATGATTAAAAATGTTGCATAAATTTAGGGGGAGTATATCATTTTGACATATTTCAATTGGCTTTGCATGATTTATGAAAATTTTATATGGTATTATTGTATAATGTTTGATTTTGAAGAAAAATATGCGTAAACATGTTTTTTTATGTGACATTGCATAATATGTGCTCTTAGTGCACAAAGGCGCATAACGTGTGTTTTTTATGCAAAAGTTACATAATGTGTGTCTTTGGTACATAAATATATATAATAGATGTTTTGATGCATTTTGTACGGAATGTGGAAAAATATGCATTCCTGAAGTATAATGATGCATAATATGCGATTTATAATGCATTTTGTTTATCTTATCCCTTTTACATATATAATTATCCCATAATGCATAATTGCATTCTTTTAGGGGGAGCATTATATATAGTGGTTATGTTTTTTTTTTAACATGCATGAATTAAGGGGGAGGAAGTTGAAAGAGTTATTTACAAGTGATTTTAATTTTTTTTAAGGAGAAATTTGTGTGATATTAAGGTTAAATATAAGTTTTAATACATGAAATGAATTGCATATGTGTTTTATATACTCTTAATATCACATGTTTTGTCATCACCGAAAAGGGGGAGATTGTTGAACTAAGATGGTTCCAATCAAGTATTTTGATGATGACAAACATTATTATTATTATTAATGTTTAAGTTTTTTTATGCTTTTATAAGGTAGGTTAATGTGTAAAGTGCACGAATATAATTGTGGACCTAAGGTAGAAGAGCTTAAGCATTAAATGATCAAGAATGGATAAGGATTGAAGATCAAATGATGATCAAGAGTGAAGATCAAGTTTGGATAGGTTTAGGAAAATGTTTTAAAATGTAAGTGCCCTAAATTTGATTCTTAATCAATGCTTGAAAAGGGCTCTCACATTTGCATGATACATTTGTATATAGACATATAAGAATTGA
>JAOXYD010210988.1:0-20281 GCA_028565735.1 Pinacopodium congolense
GTTTTTATTAATATCATTATACTTAGTTAGTTTTCTCTTGGTTTTGAAGATATTAAAAGGATGAATGGTTTATAATTGTGATATTTGAATTGAGTTTTGAATGAATATTGTGTCTTATGCTATGGTTCAGTTGAAACTTCGGTTAAACGCCAAGAATTAGGGATCATATGTAGGATTGGCCATCCTATTTATGATTTCTAATTCGATTGTTAGGTATAAACTTATGATCTATAATTGTATTAGTGATTACCACAAGTAACAATAGGTTAATTGAATTTGTAAGTGAAACTTAACAAACTTAACTTAGAGTTTTATTTCTTTAGGTTACATGATCCAAACTTGTGAAATTATGGCTTAAGTTAGTTGTTTCCTATTTTTCAATACTATTGCACTTATAAATCTAGATAACTTGTTATAAGTTGTCATGTCACTAAGGATAAATTTTCAATCATACTGGATTTATCTAAAATTAAAGGAATATAGGATGAAAGGGCTTGTTTATATTTATAGGCTATCATCTTAAGTATAATACTATTTATATATATTTTATGATCTATTATAATTCATGAATGCTGATAATATCTTTTGCATAGCTTTTCGTTATTGTTTTATATTTCTTGTCCTTTTGCATTATTGTTCATTAGAGATAATTTCATTAATTTTCTTTTTATTTTTTAGTACCATAAAACAAAGAATATTTTTATTTTTATTTTTTTTGCATCATTAGGAATAGCTAAAGACACTAACCAGTTCTTTGTAAGATCGACCATGACTTACCTTATTATATAGTTAGATTAGATTAAGTATTTATTATTTTATGGCTGCAACAGCCTTGTCAAATTTTTGGCACCATTGCTGTAAATTAATGTTAATGCTTTTTTATTTCTTGTATTATTTTTATTTTTGTTTTTATAAATCATTGTCATTTTGTTTTTTTTCTTTTAATTTCACAACTCATTGAAGAAAGAGCCTAAAGCAGCAATGGCTCACTATCAGTGCAATTTTAATCCTGATCTTTTTTGTTTTAATTATTCTAATGATGAGTCTAAATTTCTTTCTATTTCTAAATTGAAACAATAAGTAGCGAATCTTATATCCTTAGTAGAAAAAGTAATGAAAAAAGCTAAGGCATATGGTAGTTGCTTATTTCCAGGCCATCCTACTAATTTGTGTCCTATAATATAGGACGAGTAAAATGGGTTCAGTTCTCTACTAAGATGCTATCAACATCAATCACATTTCCAACCTATGCTTCTACTTTAACTATTACCACTACAAGCTAGTAAGATGTTATTAGAGGAGATTGTAGAGAGTTTAACTATGAAAAATCTTCAGTTTCAACAAGAAATGAAGAGTAGTTCGAAGAATTTGGAGAATCAAGTGAGCCAATTAGCAAATTTTTTGAAAATAATACAAGCCTAAATGTTTACAAGGCTTTTTATAACTAAATTTCTATTCCTTTTCTTAGCAAATTGAAGAAGAAGGAGGAAGAATAAGGCAGGATGCAAAGATGTTGAAGGAGTTATGTCCTGGCAAGCTGAAGTTGGAGGGTGACAAGCAGGATAAAGAGTCTCTAAACTTATTGCCTATTCTATTAGGGAGATTATCTTGGATAAAAGGTGATGTTTATAATGAAGAGTAGACTTTGAATTTTGATGGAGATGCAATGTGGTTTTACGCATCCCGATGCTATGCGACATCTTGTTGATTATGTACTTATTTCGAGGGAAGCTGTTCTTGGCTCATTAATTGCTTCATGCATTTTTTTTCTGTAAGGCTTAAATTTTCATTTGATACTAGATGATGCATGAAATAGAGGTCGAGTTAAGGACCTTAATCAAACTCTTTTTTAAGAGGCAATCCAACCTTTAATTTAATTTTTATATCTTTTCTTTTTATTAGATAGGCCTTTAGTTATTTTTTGCTCGAGTAATTTTACTTTGTTTTCTTTATTATGTCTTGTGGATGCAAAATTAGGCAGTTATATCTTCAACAAGGACTTCATGTATTACCTCATTTAGGGGAGTGTTCTTGGTCGTTATTCCTCATATTATGCTTAATTATGTTTTAAATATTGATGATGATTTGGGTTAAGTTTGGGGGAGATAAAGCTGTGTGGCATTAATATATCATATACATTTGATTTCTTATTCGTCCAATGGCAATGAATTGAATCTTCCATCTTAGAATGATCTTGATTATTAGTATATTGTTAATTATAATATTTTAATTCAATTGATGCTTTTGATTCAGTTATCTATTAATCAACTCTTAAGTGATATATAAATTTTCCTTTTTCCTTTTTCTTTGGAGTTCCTTATATATGTTTAGTAATCCTTTTTGTATGATATTAAGTGTTCAAGGACATTTTATATGATTTGCTATATAAATTGCAAATAGGATGTATAATTGTGTTTAGAAAAATGTGTGTTTATTGAATAAGAGAGCTTCTTTTTCACTCTGCTAGATTCAAATTAATATGAAGATTAAAGATATAAGTGGTATTAGTAGCCATTTGAGACTGCAATCCAACCGAGTAACCGAAAGTATGCATGATAAAATATTCACCTTCATATCAAAAAGTTAGATGGTATCTCAAATAAGTTTAAAAAAAAAGAGTATTTTAGTTGAATAAATGGGAGATATTCATAACAAAGTGTTTGTCTCTACATAAAAAGACAAGGAAACCTCTAAAGCGAATGCTCGAAGTTTAATTTAATGTGTTTTCTTTTGTGTTTATCATCCCTTACTTAATTTGCATGATAATCTATGTCAAATGACTTAATATTATACATTAACAATTACTTCTTACTAACAATGTATTTTGTTTGTGCTAATAACTTTTTGTCATATTGAAGTTGCAATTTGTCATTATATGTAGGATAGCCATCCAATTTATGGTTTCTAGTCCAATTACTAGATATAAACTTATGATTTGTAATTGTCCTAGTGATTACCACAAGTAGTAATAGATTAATTGATTTTGTAAGTAAAACTTAATCAAATTAGCGTAAAGTTTTGATTTATTAGGTTACACAATCCAAGTTTATGATATTATAACTTAAGTTAGTTATTACCTAATTATTAATGATGTTACATTGCTAAATATATAGAGTTTGTTATGGGTTGTTGCGTAGTTAAGAGTAAATTTTCGATCATATTAGATTTATCTAAAATTGGAGGAACATAGAATGTATAATATTATTTGTATTTATAGGTTAGCATCTCAAGAATAATATAATTTATATGTTTTTAATTATCAATTATAATTCATGAACCTCAATAATATCTTCTACCCAGATTTTTGTTATTGTTATCTGTTTCTTGTCCTTTTGTGCTATTGTTCGTTTGTGATAATTTCATTAGTTGTCTTCTGTTTTTTTAATTTTATAAAACTAAGGGATTTTTTATTTTTCTTTTGCGTAACATTAGGAATAACTAAAGACACTAACCAATTCTCTATAGGATCAACCCTAACTTACCTACTATACAACCAGGTTAGGTTAGGTATTTATTATTTGGTGACTTGCGACAACCTTACCAAATTTTTTCATCCAAAGTCTCTTTGGTGGAATTATCTATAGCTACCATTGGTCCTTTTAAAGAATCACTCTGCAAATTATGGTAACCATTTCATTAAAATTTGCTAATATCATTCTCAATCATGACATAATCAAATATAATATAGTGTATATACATATATACACACACCTAAATTCTAAGATAAATTTTCTCAGTATGAAGGGCGTGAAAAAGATTGGTCATCTAGATATCAATGATCGCATAACTTGCTTCCATATAATAATCAATTATAAGATTGTGGCCACTGTTCAATAACCAATCCACTGAACCCTAATTAGATGTTTGATCAACACTTAACCTATCTCCATTCTAGATGAACCTATTCCTAAAGAAAAAACAAAAAATCATATGAAATCGACTGCCTTGATGTTGTGGTATTAATCTTTTCCTTGAGTGATTTCTTTCAAAACTTTGTTTAAAATAATATGACTGTATATTTTAAAGGAAGAGAATATAATATTAGAACGTACTAACAGAATATAAGATTAGAACTTACTAAATCTGACAAGAAATCAGCCATAAATGCATATAGATATTACATATCAAATTATTTGCTAGTAAACCTCCGTCAATAATATTGGATTGGAAGTTACCCATTTCAAAATAATAAGGTTAAAAGTAGGTTGATGTAGCAGAAGTCTCAATACATGCATATGCTAGTTTGACATCTTTTTCACCGTCATGATTTACTTGAATAAGTAGGAAGCATAGGTCATTTTGAAACATATGTATCCATTTAACACCCTTAACTCCATTAAAATAGATGTGTTGTAGAAACTAGAGTTTTCACGAAAATTTTTATGAACCTTAAAGCTGGAGAAGATAATAGAAATGAGGCATTTGATGATGAATGATGTGATTGCAACATTTGTCAATGTATAGCTTAATTGCTTATCACCCAATTGTCTCCTATGAATTTTTTGCAAGTTTTTCCCATCATATTTAGATAATCTAAATTAATAGAGAAAGCTTACGAAATCGGGGCACCTTTCATAAAATTAATCACTCCATTTTAATTATATTCATTGGAGATAATTATAAATCTATGATTTTTGGCCATCAAGTATAATGTTAATGTTGAACTAAAGGAGGTTGTAATCACATATTTTAATGATAACAAAACATTATTATTATTAATGGTTTAGTTTTTAATGTATTAGAAGGATAAGAAAATGTAAAAGTACAAGGACATATGTTAGAGCCCAAGGTAGAAGAGCTTAAATGAACAAAATGGAATTAAAAGCAAGTATTAAAATGTTAAAGTGAAGATCAATACATGAAGATCAAGTTTAGATAGGTTTAGAAAAGAATTTTAGTATGTAAGTTTCGTTGATCTTAATCAATACATGGAAACGGTTCACATATATGTCATATTTGAATGAATATGTGTATATAATTTTTAATAATTGCTTTAGTGATTATTTTAATTTGTTTATGGTATTAACATATTAGAATTGATGTAGAATGTCATATAGATAGAATTTTGTACGATCAAGAGATAATGTGATGAGTGTATGCCTTTTGATGAGTTTAAGTGAATTGAAATGTTACTTGAAGTTGTTTAAGTATGTTTGAGTCATGTTTTGATGTGAATTTTGGTTTTTAAACTGTTTGGTTAAATTTTATACACTTTGAAAAGGATTTTAAAATGTTTATAATGAATAGACAAGCTAATTTTGTGTTATAAATCAATTGAAATATGTTGGAAATTAAAAAATCCTTGGAATTAGTTTTAAAACTTTGTTAAAGCTATATATAATATTAGAAAAATGTTTTGAAAGTCTTGTAATTAGTTTTGTTAGGTTTGTATGACACCTAAGAGGGGGTGAATTAGGATTTAAAATGATTTCTCTAAACGAGATGAAAAGAATACTGAAGCTTATAATTAATTTGTCAAATCAACCAATCAATATAATAAGATAAATGCGTAAAAAGTAAAGAGGAAGAGAGGAAGAGATGCACCAAATTTAAACTAGTTTGGAGGTGTTCACTTGCTCCTACGTCTAGTTCCCAATAACACTTGTTAAGATGATTGTACTAAGTCAACAAAGAGTACAACATTTAATCTTAAAATCCTTTTAAAGATTCAAGGATAACCTTTTACTCAATTCCTTTTCTAAGGTTGAAGAATAACCTCTCAATCATTAAAAATAATACAACATGAATTATGTTTCACTCAATTTTACTTGGTGTATAAAAGAGGCTAGAAAGATTAACGCACGCTGAACCAAATCTAATGAATTACTTAAAGCTACACCACACACAAAAAGAAAAATACAAACTTCTCGTATAGTTTGAGTAAAAATAAACTTATGAACACTTTAATCAACGATCTACTCTCAAAATATTTCACATAAAAACAATGTCTTTATAAAACAGATAACTCACTTTTTATACACTAAAAAAAACTTCTAACCATTGTCTAACGGTCTTATATCCATTGTCCAACGAATATAATAACGTTATAAAAGATTAATTAAGTTATCGTTTTGTAATCTGCCAAATCCTGATTTTACTCCTTATTTTTTTATCATGCGGTCAATTGATAGGCAAAGTTCGGTTGATCGATTGCCAAAAAGCTAGTATTTGATCAACCATTGTTCACCATTTGGTCGATCGATTTAAGTAGATTAATGAAAACAACATTTAGGCTCTTTAAACATTTAAGCTTAAAACCAAAACAAAATTAAATCAGCGAAATCTAATTTTATACTTAACACAATCACACTAATTATCTAACTTATGCTTTTTTTAACCAATTAGAACATTCATCAAGAGGTTTATTCATATGCAATCACGTCAATCATATAAAACTTCTTGATTATATACCTATATGACATTTCTAAATTATGTATACATGAATGAAAAAGCATAAACCTTTTAAATTACCAAAATAAAATTAAGAAAATCTTACACTTAAAAGGAACATAAGTAAACCTTTTAAAGCTAAATTTCTTCTTCAAGCTTTAAGTCTTCATAAGATTCCATTTTCACTTTGAGATTCCTTGAGTGATCAAACTTGAGTTTTGTCCAATCTATCTTTTAACACACTTGCAAACACAAGTATTAGTAATAAAGTTTATTTTGTCATTATCAAAATAAGGTAGAACCTTCCTTAGTTCAACAATCTCCTCCTTTTTAGTGATAATAAACCCAATTAATACTATAAATATAATATAAACATTACATCAAACAATTGATAAACGCAGAATCAAGAAGTAGTAATTTCATAAACAATCCATCATAGTTTCAATTTTTTTATACAATTTTAAAACAATACTCCCCCTCAATTTATGCATTATACACTCCCCTAAATAAAATATATTTTTACATATTTTACAACCTAATATCACATACATTGCATTCATTACATTTGTTAACATAATATCATATACTTATCTCCTCATTTTTGGAATCACCAAAAAGGTAAATACATATCCAAATAAAGTAAAACTTCAACCAATATGTCTAAGAAAAAGGCATTCGGTAATTAAACCATTTGGTAGGCAAGGAAATCACAAATAATATTAGACAAAGAGAAATATAAGCCAAAAACCTTTATATGAAGGAGTTAATAACACAAATAAATGGTGAGTCATACATCAAGAAGTATCAACAGTACAACAACACACAACAGAAATAAGTATCATTTAAGAGGAATATGACGAAGGCCAAGGGGGAAGTATGGAGAGAAGCTCATGAAGAAGAGTGTTTTGTTCATGAAGTAAAGCATTCTACGCGTCCACCTTACTCATTAAACAATCAACCTTACGATGAAAGGAAGCAATCTTAGACTTAGAAGAAATAGGTGAAAGTCCAACAGATGTACCAAGAAGAGGTGTACAGATACCCGCTTTTGTTTTGCTCATGATGTTTCACCATATTTTGTATCTTTACCTGCAAATTTGCTAAAGGAGTTCACATTAACGTCCATCCATAAAAAGAAAGTAAAGCAAAGATGTTTTGCGCAATCCAATAAGTCGTTTTAATTTGGATTATTTATCTTAGGTCAAAAGTAAATAATTATCATCAAGAAGTTTTAATTAAGATTGTGGGTTAAGCTCTACTCCTATGTTTTTACTAATCCTGTCTACATTTTAGAAGCGTGGGTTTTAAATCAGTGTAGATATGAATGAGAAAAAATAGTTTTGAAAATTGAAAAATTAGAGTTAACTTATATTCGGAAGAATTATAAGATATTGTTAACTTTATAATTGAAATAAATTTTTTTTTTCTGCAAATCAACTTTAAAAAAAAATAAGTTTTTTTAATTTAAGAAAAAGATATGTAAGTGACCACAATAAGATGAAATGATTTATATAAGAATATTTAAATCATTTAATCTTTTTTAATTAAGCGTTCTTATATATTTATGATATAAACTATTATATAAAAGTTATTTTAATAATTCATGGCCAATTATCTACTTTTTTAGCATTGTTCAATGTCGTAAACAACAACAAAACATTGTTGAGAGTGATACAGAAAGGTTTGCAAGGTTGCAGTTGTCAGATAATGCCGAACACATATGTAGAGACAAATCATATACCTCGAACGTCGTTACATTACCGAGAGTTTGTAGTATATTTTTATAAAATTTATATTTTGGCACTTAAAAGAATAAATAATTATTATTTAATTCCTAATGTTTTTACTAATATTTAGGTAAAATCTTAATTATTTAGAATGTTCAAATCAAACCTTAATGTTTTTTAAACATTTCAAAAAAAAAATCCTAACATTTAAAAAATGTTTAAAACAACTTTAAACCAATGTTAAATCAGGGTTATTTTTTAACATTTTTAAAACATTAGGGTTCTTTTTGAATGCTTTGAAAATGTTAGAATTCTTTTTGAACTCTAATGAAAAGTTAAGGTTCTTTTTGAATATTTTAAAATATTAAGGTCTAACCTAAATATTAATTGAAACTCTAAGATTAAAATTGGATTTTTTTAATCTAATCTCTATTATTTCTTATAACTTCTCAAATATTGAAATAAAAATTTAATTATTAGTTAATTATTTTAGGATAAAGTTAACTAAATTATAGTTTATATTTTATTGAACCAAGAAGGTTTCAATCATGTGTTTTGATGATGAAAAATATGTTATTATTACTAATGTTTAAGTTTTTAATACATTTATAAAATAGGTTAATGTTTAAAGTACAAGAATATAATTGTGGAGCCTAAAGCAGAAGAGCTTAAGCATTGGACAATCAAGAATGGATAAGGATTGAAGACTAAGTGATAATCGAGAGTGAAGATCAAGTTTGAATAGGTTTAGGAAAAATGTTTAACGTGTAATTGTCATAAACTTGATTCTTAATTAATACTTGGAAAGGGCTCTCATATTTGTATGATACATTTACATATCAACATATAAGCATATAAGAGTTATGACATTTGCCATATTAGGAATTGAATTAGAATGGTATATATGATAAACATTGTATAATCAAGAAGTAATGTGATGAATTGTTTTAATTTATGCTTCTTGATGATTTTAAGTGAATTGAATTGTTGATTTAACTTATTTATGTGTGTTTGAATCTAGTTTAATCTAGTTGTGTTGTGAATTTTGGTTTATAGAAGGTTTATGGATTATTTGAAAAAGTTTTACAATTGTTTAAGAATGAAAACTTTCATAATCAAGGCATTTCTTATGTTTTGAATAAATTGAATTATTTTAATGATTTAAATAGTTTTGAATTATATTTTACAATTTGTTTAAAATCTTAATTAATGTTAGGAAATTGTTTAGATCTTATTTGGATAATATTTTATGTTTTTTCTAAGTATAAACAGCGGGTCAACAAGAGCAAAATGACACCTGTCAAGAGGGCCATTTAACCTTTGTTTTTCAGCGAGTTAAATGGCGGTTGCCCAAGACCTTAACGATGCCGTTTAGCTCCCCAGGTGCTGCCATTTTAGTCATTGTCTCTAATGACTAGTTTTGATTTTCGAGTTTTAATGATTTTTTATCATCCAAAATGACTAGTTTATATTTTTAACATCTCTTACTGCCTCTTAACACTATATAGAAGTGTTTTAAAGCTTTTATAACATTCTTTATGCCATTTTATGAAAGATCAAAGCTTTGAAAGCCATCTTAATTAAGTTTTGATAGTTTTCTTACTGACCTTCATTCAATCTCATTGTTCTTGTTTTAAATCTATTTCTAAAACCTTGAAATCATTATTTTATGTTAGATTAAGTGTTTAAGAGATTTGTTTATCCGAGTTTTATATTTTAGGGTGTTTATTTTATTAGATTAAAGATTAGAATTTCAAAAATATCAAAACTATCCAGTTTTCTTTGTTCTTGTGTTAATCACGATTTCAACCATCAAAATTGGTTTTTGAGTGGTTAAAGTTATTATTTTTATTTTGTGAAGGAGTATATTGGATCTTTTACTTTGATTTTTAAGAACTAATAACGTTTGTTTGAGCTCCAAGAACATATATCTCTAGTTTTTGTGTAGCTCCTTTATTCATTTCGATTTCACTTTTAAATCTATTTTTTATGCTAAAAATTTATTATTTTTAGTTTGTTTAAGGTCTTAGGAGGTTTCTAGTATTTTTTTTTTCCTAATTTTGAAGCCATTATATTGAGTTTGTAGACTAATTTTATAGGATGCACCGAAGATGTCTAGGTTTGGCGTTTTCTACGTTGATCTTGATTTAATCCATTTATTTAATGTCCTAAATTTGTGTTTATTATTGCAATCTATTCCTAACTGATTGATTTAGGTTTTAGCAACTTTTTTTTGTTGTTGATTGCATGCTATTTGATTGGTTAAAATTGTTTGTTTATAGTTTGGGACATTAAGATTGAATAATTTGACAACTTGTGTTTATTTTAGTTAAATCTGATCATTTGGCTATTTAATTTTAATTTTTTTAGAACAAATTAATTGTGTGTGATCTATTGAGGTGTAGGAAGGATTGTCATAATTTTGGTTTGCATTTAGAAATTTCAGGAACACTTTTATTGCATGTGCTTTAGTGAACACACCATTAAAAGTGTACTTAGTTACCTTATTTTGGGTTGAATTTATGTATTTACTAATTGAGTTAGTGGCTGCTCTTTTCCACTAAAAAGATTGTTTATAGGTTCCTCTTCACCTAGGATAAAGAAGATTTGAATTGAGTTATTAATTGAATTTGAATTAGATTGATATGTGCTATGTATGAGCATTAGAGAAAATATAAGGCATAAACATTGCATTAGTTGCATTTGATCCTTTATCTTGCAGTGTCTTTTTATCAAGGTTTGATAAGCTATGTAAGCTTGAGTTGAGCCTTTGGTAGCCTAGTGGCATGTTTAGTTAGGTTGTTAGTTGTGATTTTTGGTTATAGTTTTTGTATTTTTGTATTATATTTTGTATTTTTTATCTTTCTGTGCTGTATTAGTGTGCTATTGTTTTTTAGTTTCTATGCTATTTTTTTAGATTTCTGTATTTAGAAAAATAAGAAATGAAAACCAAAAACAAAATCCCAACTAAATCAGGCCTAAGTTATGGGCTATTTTTATGGAACAAAAATTGTATATTTTGGTTGTGTTGAGAGGGTTACTTTTCACCCTTTGAAAGTAAGATTGTAAGGGTTACTCTTCACCCATTGTAAAGGAAGATTGATAGGTTTCTCTTGACCTTAGAACAAGATTGGATTGGGTTCCTTTTGACCCTTGTAATCAAGATTGTAAAGGTTCTTCTTGGCCTTGTAATCAAGATTGTTGTAAAGGTTCCTCTTGGCCTTATAATCATGATTATTGTAAAGGTTCCTCTTGGCCTTATAATCATGATTGTTGTAAAGGTTCCTCTTGGTCTTATAATCAAGATTGTTCTAAGAGTTACTCTTCACCCAATTAAATTGAGATTAGTTCTTTAGTGAATTTGTAACAAGTAGTTGGAGAGAGGACCAAGTATATATTTGGGGCATGTGAACCTCTATCAATCTCAGTATTTATCTCTTTCTCTATCCTCTTTATATTTATGCTTATTGTGTTTATTTTATTATTGATTGAATTTGTTTAATATTGGCATAAAGTTTGACATATCATCTATGTTGAATTTTGGTTAGAGAATTCATTTAATTGAAATTGACCTTAGGTGTTTAAAGTGTTTTAATTTATAAAAAAAATTTAAAACACCCGATTCACTCCCCTTTTAGGTGCCATAAGGCTTACACATTTTGTTTTAAAAAAAGCTTATTTGACTAGTTATTTATAAGGATCTCTAAAAATCAAGTCATAGAAACCTTCTACTTAACATAACGTGCTATGGAAAAGTAGTCATATAGGACATTTTCTAGCTGGCATTCCTATAAAAGGATGCATTTCACCAATTTAGAGTTCTGGCAACCTATTTGGGCAACAAAGTTGCATTATGAACTTGGTGAGTTGTGACATTAGATGTATACAAGAGAAAAAATTGGCTTTATCAAACAACAACTTTCATCTCCATTATCCATTTTTATAAAGAGAGTTTTAACACTCTAAAAACTTCATAGGTCTCTAATAATAAATAAACGTTAGTTTATCTGATTGTTACATATTTACAATCTATTATAAGTAATATATATTTGAGTACTTGTATTTTAGATATTTGTTACCATTTCATATATATATATATATATATTCTGATTGCATATTGTTGCAACACAATGTTAAAGAAATTAATCAATTCCAGCATATGTTATTGAATTAATATCAGAGCTTATAGCGATGGCCAATATGAATGCATCATCTTCCTCTGGTTCCACTACTACTATTCCAACCCAAATCCCATTACTTATTCTATCATCATTCTCTTTTGGTTCCTCATTAATCATACCAACTTATGTTTTTTGGAAAATTGAAATGCAATTATTGAATTAGCCAAAGGCAAAGTTACAACAAAATCTAACCAAACAAGGAGTACAAAGGAAAGGTCTAAAATGCGGACCTATAGAAGAACTAACAAATTGACCATTAAAACCTAGAAAACTAACTAAGAGAACTATTAGAACCATAAAACTAGCAGGGAGGACCAATAAGGTAGCACTGAAACCCTGAAGTTAAAAGAAACTACTTGGATCCAGCAGGACAACAACATAGCCAGCATACCTGCAATTAGAGCAACCCAGCATCTCCTCTATCACACTATTCTAAGGCACAATAAATTAAGAATAGGAAGACCACACTTGTCATGAAAGTATAAGCTCTTGGAACATTGCAGAATCTAAACCTTGAAGCTTGATTGCTTCCCTAATTTCATTCTACAGCATCTGGATAATCCCCTCTAGCCCGTTACCTCTACCATTATGGATCCTTAAGTTTTGTTCCTTCCAAATATTGTAAATGAGGATCCCTATGGCAGCTTGAAGAAGTTTCTTATCACCCCTAGCATGGAAGTTCAATGTCCTCCACCAAGCTGGAATTGCAAACTAGTTTGAACACAATCCAGGAATTCTAAACAATCTCAAAAGCCAATATCACAAAGTTTAAGTAAACCTGTAGACAAATGGAAAAGGTTACAGCACCTATCTATGATGGGGAACTTAAGAGAGTCCTTAGTGCTAAGATTGCCCTTCACAGCCAACCACAAAATGAAAGAGTGAGAAGGTTGGATGGAGGAGCCCCAAACCAGCTTAGTCCAAGCTGGCTTCTCTCTAAGACCAAGAAACACTTTTATGCAGGAGTTCATAGAGAACTTGAGATTATTATTTGGAATCCATTTGATGGTGTCCTCACTATCCATATCCAGCCTATAAGTAGGCTGTTATCTATAATAATTCTAGCACTTTTGGTAGAATGGGCTGGTCATCTCTAAGTATTATCCCGACTACAAGCTTGCACCTTTGTAGACAAAGGGATGCTAGCTTTAAGAGTATGAAACTCCTTCAGCTTATACAAAAGGCCTAATGAGTGCTAGTTATCAAATGAAAACTAAGTACTTCTACTGTTGCCTATCTTGTGATGAATACAAGTCTGTATATCATTCCTCATGAGCAGAATTTTCTTGAAGATCCAAAAAGTCTTGGGACTTAATTTAATATTCCAAATACTATCTCTAGACAAGTAATAGTGGTTAATCCATCTCACCCAAAGACTTTGCTTGTCAGTCACTAATATCTAGAGAAATTTAATAAGAAGAGTCTTCACCAGTAATCTAGTACAGGAGATTTCCAGACCACCTTTCTCCTTAGACAAACAAACATCCGACCATTTAACTTTAGAAGTCTTGATGTTATTGTTACTTCTGCTCTATAGGAAGCCTCTGAAAATCCTATTAATGGCCTTGACTGCACTTTCTGAGATGCTCAAATGTGAGCATGTGTAGATATGCATATGAGAAGGGGTGGCAATCACCAATTTCAGCTAGCCTCCATAAGATAGAAGTTCATTACACCAGTTATAGAGTTTCTTGTTAATGGACGTAATCAAGGGGTAGCTATCACTATAAGAATGCTTTCAAGTTGAAATAGGAACCCCTAGGTCCTTAAAAGGAAGCTGTTGGATGGATAATCCTTTGACAAATGCCAATTGGCCAACCTACCCAGCTACACCTGCAAATAGGAAGATATAACTCTTACTAGGGTTAAAAGTCAAACCCGACATAGAAGTAAACCTACTGAGGGAGTCCAGTAAGAGGGTGACTAAAATACTATTAGCACCACACAAAAGTAGCAAATAATTTGTGAAAGGGAGACTAAACAGCCCAAGATGGATATAATGATAATGAAAATGGAACCCATGTTCTCCATCTATCCTTAGCCACAAATAATAATAGAAGACCTTCATATACAAAATAAAAAGATAAAGTGATAACGGATCACCTTGTCTAAGATCTCGACCAGCCTTGAAGACCCTGGAAGATTTATCATTCATCATGATAGCATAAGAAACTGTGGTGATACATTTACAGATCCACCCTAAGAATTGTAAAGGGAAGCCCATAGCTTCCACAGCAACAAGTAAGAAAGTCTAGTTAATGGAAGCATAAGCTTTCATAAAGTCTATCTTTATAGCACAACTTCTAATCCCATCTTTAGAGTGGTAGCTTTTAAACAATTCTTGTGCAATCATAATATTGTCCTCAATACTACATCCTGGAATAAAGGCTACTTGGCTATGGTCAATCATCAAAGGTAACACTTCCTTAATCCTATTGGCCAAAATCTCAGAAATAATTTTGTAAATCATAGTACAATATGCTATTGGATGATAATCATGAAAAGAACAAGAACTAGAAACCTTTAAAACTAGAAAAACATAAGTTTTGTTCATTTCAGATGGCATATAGCCAGCTCTCACCTGTGGTGTCCCAAGAATGGGGGAAAAAGTGGGCATTAAACCTAACAGGACCCAGAGCTTTATCTGAATGCATACCAAATAAGGGGGACTTGACCTCCTCCAGAGTAATTGCACAAATGAAGGAATCTATAAAATAAGTAGGGAAGAAGCTATACAGTCGCATCTTAAAATCAAATGGGATAGGAGAAAAAGGAGAAGTCATCCCCAACAAAGCCTTGAAATGGTCATGAGTTAGACTCTTTAAACCCTCTTGGTAACCAGTAGGATTGGCTAAGGCAATGAGCTTATTTTTATTTCTTCTAGACAAGATAGCCCTGTGGAAGTAAGAAGTATTCCTATTGCCTTCCTTAAGCCAGAGAACTCAGTACTTTTGTTTCATAAGAGAATAGTGAGCTTCTAGCTTCTCCACCTAAGAATTTGGGGCCAAAGTCTCCTGATGTCTTAGATGAGGGTCCGTAGGATGTAAAGCTAATAGGGATTGCCAACGCTGTAAAGTATCCAGTATTTGGTTCTTCTCTAGTATAACTAAACTTCTAGATTGCCTTTGTAATTGAATCAACTCAGCCCTAATATCTTTTAATTTCTGGTGGCAGATATAAGTTTAGGTGCCCTAAAAATCCTAGTTCAAACGCTTGGAGATAGCCTCCATAAACAATATGTGAGTCAGTAGGGAATTAAAGAATCTAAATGGAGTTTCCTAGAGTGACCTTCCAAGCCAAACTGAGTGATAATAGGCAAGTGATTAGACACTATAGGGTTGCCAAAATTAGCGTAGCTATGTTGGTATTTCAAAAGCCACCCTTAATTGACAAAACAACGGTCCAACTTCTTTTAAATGAACCAATCCCCAGACGGTTTATTTCTCTAAGAGAATAACCTACCTGTAAATCACAGATATACCAATTCCAAGTCCTTAGTAATCTGACGGAGCTCCTTATTTCTATAGTTACTAGCACGCAAATGCCTCCCTTGCACCTCAGAATAATCAAGGGTATAATTAAAATCCCCTGCAACCACCCAAGGTCCCGAAATTTTGGGAGCTAGACCTTCTAACTCCTTCCATAAAAGATGTTGCTAGACTTCAAAATTTCCTGCGTAAATTGAGTTCATAGTGGATAAATTAGTCCAAATAGCACCAGTCCAAAAGCTGGAGTACATAGGGATTGAAGCCAATAACCACTCTGCCATTGTAGTGGGAATTGTGATTTGATAAGGTAATCTACACCTTATCCAAAAACTAGAGACTATAAGAAATATTATCTCTCTTTATTTTAGTCTTAACTAGACCAACAAAAGAAGGCTGTTTGATTTTTAGGAAATCCCTAATGGTCCGCTGCTTATTAGGGCAATTCAAGCCCCTCATATTCCAAACTATAAAATTTATGAGTTTTATTATTGAAGGTAGTTTAAAAGAGAATAAGGAGGATGATGAATTTCCTAATACTAATGAAATAATTGAATAAGGGAGTAAAAGAGATGATGTAGAAATTATAGAAATCACCAACAAAAGTTGTGAAGTGGTTCATCAAGATAAGGTCATTATTGGTGATGATGGAGAGTATGACTCTATATTCCCTCAACATGTGATTGTAAGGTTAGTTCATTATCCACATAAAGTAATTGACATGTCTCATACCATTAAGTGGTTTAGTAATCTTAGTTTAGAAAAGTATAAAGAATCATTTGTTCAAGAATAAATTTATTGACAAAATTTAATGTGGTTAATCGACGAGTATCAGTTAAGCATGGGTGTTATGGTACTTAGTCTTCAAAAGAAGATTGTACAAGCTTCAAGTAAATTTAAAAATGATTATAGACTTGTAGTGGATCACAAGGGTACTCATGAAATAAAGTTTATATAAAGGAAGTATTTGATATGATGTTAGCAATAAAAGGACTATTCTTTAACAGAACTCTTCTTTTTGATTTATTTGAAGTCAATATGGATTTAGATCTCAAGTTAGTGTACCAACAATTTTGACGTTTAGGTCATAAGAAGTTATAATATATTTACTAGTACTATTCTTACTAGTGAAAGATGCGAAAGAAAAAGAATTTGAATCCAATAATTAGGGCCTTTCAAAAAAGGAAAAAAATTAGGATTAAGATAAGACATAAATGCAACATTTTTCATTATGTTTCTTAGGCATTAAAACTTGTAAAGACTTTAGAGTACAAATAACTTTAGAACTTTAATCGTAATTCAAGGTTGAGTTATTTTCACATGTAGGGGAGACTGATGCGAAACTAGAATTTAAAAGTCTGGAGATCAATGACACACATCAATGATGTTATTGATGGCCACACCAAACTCTCGTTAATGGACTTATCTGCGTTTTTTATTTAGAATAATTTATGTTTTAAATATTTTATTTTATTTAGGAAAGTTAAAGGAGATTTTATCCTTATTATTAGGTTTTGGAGTTTGTAACACATATAAATACTTATCTTTTGTATTCTTAAGAAACCTTTTACCTATTTTGAATCAATTTATAATTTTCTCTTAAGGTTTTCGTCTACCTTTTAAGTTCTTTGCAAATCTTGGATTGAGTTTGTGCTTTTGTTACTCCTGATTTGGAGTCACACATTTTTGCACTTCACATTCTCCTCGTCATCTTAGGTATAAATGTCTAGATAAAAATACTAGAAAATTATATTTTGCATGACATGTTGATTTTAATAAGTCAATCTTTCCATTCAGTCAAGTGTCTAACTTTGCTTCAACCTGTAATGTCCATCCTCAACATGTCTCCACTCCTTGGTTTCAAGTCATGTTTGTAACCAACTCACTGGTTAATCCGCTAGTTGTTCCTACTTCAGGTAAATCTCCTCTCACTGATTCTTCCTTATCTCACTCAACTTCTCTCTCTCTCTCTCCTTCTATATCTCCAATTCCAAATAATCCATTAACTACCTTATAACCTACAAATCCTTTTCATTTACTAAAAACTATAATCCCATTTAACCAACAATATCTAATCCTCAGACGTACCCTTTAAATCCACATACCTCTAATCCTCATGTTATTAATTTATTTTTTGATCTTGGTAAGCCTCCTTCCCTAGTAGATCTTGCACAACTAACCAATACTCCTTTGCCTGCCACTCGTCAATTCACGAGAACACATCCCATGTAATTCCGCCCCCTAAACCACCCAAATATGCTTACTTCCATCAATCCTCTGTTTCCACTATTTCTTCATAACCAAAATCCTTCACTTAAGTTCAAAAACACCCTGGGTGGAGCCATGCAATGGAGTTAAATTTTGATGCACTTCAAAGAAATCAGACGTGGGAGCTTATGCCTTGTCCACCTAATGTCAATGTAATTAGTAATTGTTGGATTTATAAAATTAAAAAGCATGTTGATGGGTCAATTGGTGGCACGAGGGTACACACTAGAGTATGGCTTGGATTTTCTAGAAACATTTAGTCTAGTTGTGAAGTCGATGACCATTCATTCTATTCTAATAATGGTTGTTTCTAAAGGTTGAGTTCATCAGCAACTAGACATAAGTAATGTTTTTTTTAATGATCAGTTAGAAGAAATTCTCTCTATGGTTCAACCATAGGGATTTACGGATAAACAATTTCTAGATTATGTTTATAAATTGCAAAATCATTTTTGTTAATTGAATCAGGCTCTGCATGCCTAGTATCAACAATTTTATAGTTTTCTACTTCAACATGGACTGTTGATTCTCATGCGAATTCCTCTATATTTTTGTACACATATAATCAATTCATATGCTTCCTTCTGGTGTATGTTGATGATGTAATTCTTACTATTACCAATTTTGCATTTTTTTCATTCTATTATTCAAAAGCTTTCTACTGAATTTTCTTTATGGGATTTGGGCACTTTTCATCATTTTTTGGGTGTTAAAGTAATTCCATAAGGCAATGGCTTGTTACTATCTCAACAATTTTTTTTTAGTCGTTATCAAAGATGGGATTCCAATCCTATCAGCCTTATTCTACACCAATGGTATCAGGTGTTAAATTATCTAAGTTTGTTGGTATAATTTTGTCCTCTAAAGAAGCCATGAAATATCGACAATTATGTGGAGCTTTGCAATATGTTACTCTAATACAACTAGATAAACTATAACACAAAGAGCTTTAGGTAACAAAATGTTTATAACAGTTTGAAAAACTATTATTAAAAATTAGATTAAAGCAACAGTTTTTAAACTGTTACCTTTAATAGTATTAAAAAGCAACGATACTAATAATTTGTTGCCATATGTTAAGAAAGACAATAAAATTAAAAAAAATGCTGAATTAAAATCTTAAATATGCAATAGCTGAAACTATTGTGATTTAAACCAACTTTAAGCAACAATTAAAGTATTGCTCTTTTATATGGTCAAATTATTTTCAATATTTAGAAAATTAAATGGAATTATTATTTTATTTTAAATACTCGTATGTTTTATTTTAATTTTTATAATTTGTTTTTATGACATTTTAAATAAAAAATTAAATATTTTAAAATTAAAAGTTTAAATACCTAATTTTATAAACATCCTATATTATTTCAAGTAAATTTTTAAATACAAATAAGTTCTAACCTATTAATGTGAGGCATTTGTAAAATTGGGTATATTGAATTTTTTTTAATTAAGAACATAAAATCTGTTATAAAATTTTATAAAAATTTTCTACTTTAACCAAAATTTTGTTTTTTAACGAAAAGATAAAAACCAAACATAAACTTTTAAAAACAATTGATACGAAAGGTCCTTAAATTCATGAAAAGGGTTCACTTTGGTGGAGAAGAAATTATCTCCCTCTCCCTTATATCTGTTCAATCTCTCAAATCCATTTTCTCCTCTTTACCTAATCTTTCAATTTTCTGGGGTTTTGCCTAACTAATAATTCATTGTCCACTATCAGCCTCTCTTGTCCTCTTTAGAATAATCTTATCACATGTTCATCAAATTCAGCTAATTTACTAGGAATGTTTGTGCACATTTTTTTTTATATAGAATGGCTTCTAATTCATGGGGTTCTCGTTTCTAGACTTCTCAATATCATCTATCTCGATCAAGTTTGTTCAAAAGTTTATTCCTTTCTTGTAAATAACCAACCTTTTTAGTTCACAGCCTTAGATAGTTTTTTGGGTTTTTGTTGGTTTCTCACTTTTGGGGATTGTAAAGTTTTGTATTTCTTTGTTATTGGAGGATTTTAGATCTCTTTGATGAAGCAGACATAAAGGAGGATTTGAGGGTAGAGTTTATGTGCCCATTTTGCTTCAAGAATTTTGATGTCATTAGACTTTGTTGTCATGTCAATGAAAAACACCCAGTTGAAGCTAATAATGGGGTATGAATATTCATTTCTTTTCATTTCTGTCCATTTGAGTCCTTTTTCCTATAAATTCTTCTTTAGATTTTAGTT
>JAOXYD010210997.1:0-20280 GCA_028565735.1 Pinacopodium congolense
CTTCTCTTATCTTAACTCCTTTACTTATTGTTGATTGTGTCTTGAATCTTAATTTATTTCATTCTTTTTGGTAGTTGCATTCTTATTCCATCTTAGGTTGAATCTTAGTTTAGTGATTGCATTTAGTTTCCTATTGATTTAGATTGCTAGTTTTATTTAGTTAAAAAGTTTTTAAATACCCAATTCACCTTCTCTCTTGGGTTCCATAGGGCTTACAGTTCCTCTATCTAAAATTATAAGTGTTCGAGTAAAGGTACCGTCTTTTCTTATTAAAATTCCTTATGAAGTAGTCTTGCTTAGGCTCACACCTAAAAGGGTTACCTACTTGACACTCTAAGGATATATAAAAGGTATCACCATAATTCTCACAAACTACTTGTCCCATCCTTACAGTACTACCTATTCCACCTACTAAATAATCCATTTTTTGTTTATTATTTCCATTTGGGTTGCTACAGCTATGTTATTGTTAATGGCATGGACTCTATATAGTTTCGTAGGATGTCACTTAGAATGTTACTAGAGACTATTAATGACCATTTCCTTAATTATTTTGTAGGCTTTATCTAGAGTCTTTCTCGTTAGATTGCCCCCAACTACAATATTTATAGTACTATTGGCAGAAGGTGTAACTTCAGTGTAAAGGATATCTACTTGTTGCCGCATGCTAAACCCATAACTATGACACTTAGAAAGCATCTCGTTAAACCTATCCTAAGCCTCATATAAACTCTCATTCTTATATTGGAAAAATGAGGTAATCTCGATATTCATCTTATCTATCTTGGCTAGAGAAAAGAATTTAGTAAGGAAAAGTTTTTAGAGTTTGTCCGAGGTAGTGATGGAATTAGACTGAAGCGTAGATAACTGGACTCTAGCTTTATCTTTAAGAGAGAAGTGAAATAGCCTAAGCTTTATTATATCATTTGAAAACTCAATGTGCATAAATAAGTCACAAATGTCTAGAAAAGTTTCCAAATGGATATTTAGGTCCTCTAAGCTAAACCTCCAGACTGCAAGGCCTTAACTATGGAAATAATCACATAAGGAATCTTAAAATTATTCAAGTTAAACCCTAGGTTTAACTATGCTAGCCCAAGGTCTATTATATTTCCTATAGTTAAATTCACTATAATCGGTCCTCTACATTCTTTTCAAGGTTGTGCAACTATGTTTTCCTATTGTTCCATCTTTAAAAGTTCAATTTCTAACTCTAATTGATCCTCACTAATAGTTTATACTTCTAACTACTTGATCCTCACTCATAGTTTATATTTCTACTTTGTTAGAAGTGCCTAACTAAGTGTCTTTTCTATGTTTACGAATTGTTCATTCAATTCTAGGTAAAAGTTAAGCTCTTTAGGATTTTGAGCCCTGATAGGCATGTAAAAACTAATAAAAAAATAAAACAAAAAACTAATCTAAGAAAGCAAACCACGTAATAATCAAATAAAAATCAAATAAAAAGTTAACTACAAAAAAATGCAAAAATAAATCATGAAAATTCAATAAAAATGAAATCTAGACTAATTTACGTCGATATTATCATAGAATCACTAGTGTAAATCCTCGATAACGATGCTAAAAATTTTGTTAGCTATATGGTTTACTAGATAAATTTCTCAACTCTCTTAAAGTTTACCTAATACCATCCTATAGGCAAATATATCTATCACAAGTAATATAGTAGATCTAAATAAGTCCAAATATCATCTCATAAGGATTTAATTGTAACTACTAGGTCAAAGTAGATTACAATTTCTTGAACTAAGGATAGTTCTACCTTTATTTTGATGAAAAAAAAGGTTTTTATTAATATGTTTGTTGAGTTTATTGTATTAAGATAGGTTTGATAGAAATAAGTCATGAAGATGTGTGGTGGAGCCTTCAAGTGCATGGTGGAGCCTTGAGGTTAAAGAACATGTTCATAGTATATCTTGAAGTATGTAGAGATGGCTAAACCCCAAGACAGAATAAGGAACAATGGAGTTGAACCTGAAGTTAAAGATGGAAGATAAAAGACCAAGTTCAAGATTAGTGAATTTGATAGGTTATTAGAGTGAGTTTTATTATAAGTTTTCTCTTTAGTCTTTCTATAGTGTTAAAAGGCTTACGCCATCCATATCATATTCATGGTTAATATTTTGCATATAGGTTTCATCATCAAGAGGTGTTATATGTTACTATTGTGTGAAAATTATCTTGATGCATATATGAGTGAATATTTATATGTGATTGTATGCTTTACGAGTGAATGTCAAATGTGTGTGAAAT
This sequence comes from Pinacopodium congolense, assembly GCA_028565735.1. NCBI lineage: Eukaryota > Viridiplantae > Streptophyta > Magnoliopsida > Malpighiales > Erythroxylaceae > Pinacopodium > Pinacopodium congolense. Next base: position 2,275 of record JAOXYD010210997.1, read on the forward strand.
TGTTTAAGGAATTATTTGATTTGGTAAGTCTTAAATGAATTAGAAAATTGGTAAGACTTGTGTCTTAAGTAAAATAAAGTAGTAATAAATGACAGATTATATTGTGAGAAATGAAATGTGGTAATGCGTGAGATTGTGTTAAAAGATGAAAACATAATATTAGGATAAGTTGTTAATATAAGTTGGTAAAATAGGTGAATATGATTGATTAGATTAAAGGTTGTATCAATTAATGTGATTGTGTTAAAATAATGTTAACATGTAATTAGAAATGGTTAGAATGATTTGGAAGTATATGAAAGAGCTAGAGAGTAACTGGAATGAATTTAATCTAAAAATGGCATGGAAAAACCAGTTGTGTTAATAGACTAGTCGGCTAGTTAGAGATTGTTAAACTATAGACTGGCCAACCAATCCAAGCACTGGCTAACTAGTGTTAGTATTGGTTGACCAATTTTAGGGAGTAATGGAAAAAATTGTTCTTCATTTAGGTAATGGTAAAATCAATAATGAAAAGATACATTAAGAAATGTTAGAGAAATGGTTGGGAGGCCTTGGGAAGGTTATAAATATGTGTTCTTTATATGGTAAGAAGAGTGTGAAATATCTTTATAAAAATATTGAGCATTGAAAGCTTGAGTTTATGATTTTTGGTTGTTTTGTTAGGTGTTTTGTATATTATATATGTGTATTCGTTCTTTAGTGTGTGAGCGCCTAAATACCTTGGTGAGTTAAGAGTGACATATTTTGGGTTGTGCAAAGTGAGTTTGTGAGAAAGAGTATATTGTGGGGTTTTGAAAAATTAAGATTGAATTTTGTTGAGAGGTTATTCTTAATCCTTATAAAAAGAGGAGAGTGTTAGGAAGTTATGCTTAACCCTTTAAAATGAAGAGTATGAGATAGGTTATTTTTAAAGCTTGAAAAAGAAAAGAGATAAGTTATCCTTAAGCCTTGAAAAAGGAATTGTATTCTAATATTGTATTTCTTTAGTTATAATGAAAATTCTTAGCAAGGTTTGTTAAGAAGTGGGCATAGGAGAAAGTGGACATCTCAAAATAATTCTTCTTTCCCTACACTTTTGCATTTGTTTTTTTAATTTATAAATTGTTAATATAATTTTTGTTATGTTAATTTATTTGCTTCCACTTAAGTATTTGTTTAATTTGGTGTATTAGGATTGTTTAGCTTCTGCTTAATAGAAAAACTGGTGAATCTAGGTTTGAATAACTTAGAAGAAATTTTTAGAACTCCTAATTCATCCCTCTTTTAAGTTCCATAAGACCAATAACTAGTATCAAAGTGTTGGTATCACATTGTTTAATTATAGTGAATTAGTGAGAAAAATTACAATACTTTTAGTTAAAGACAGATGTTCCCCATTTGTTTGATGAAGATAACTACTTAAGTTGAAAAGTTAGAATAAAATCTTTCATAATGGATAAGAGCATAAGCTTATAGTTACTAAAGGCCCCATTGTTCCTATAAAAATAGTTAATGGAAAAAAATTTTCTAAGGAAGAAAAGGAATAGGACTCCAAATATATGGAACTAGTATCATTAAATAACAACACCTTGAATATTTTATTTTATACACTTGATAGAAGTATTTTTGATAAAGTTTAAAATGTATTTAAGCTAATGAGATATGGCGTAGATTAGAAGATTTGTATGAAGGTACCACATGTACCTAAGAAGTGAAGAATGAGTCTCCTAAGGAAGAATTATCCTACATGTATTTCATGGAACATGAAGAGGTACGCCCACATTTAAATTCTTACATAAATGATGATGAACCTTTTTTTTTTTCAAATTCTAGTTAAGATGAAGATGATTGTGTTTTAAATTCTTCTCATGATCAATTGGAAGAATATTTAAAAGCATTGTTTAGGAAGAGAAAGAAATTGTCTTTTAGGCTTAAAGAAACATCGACTTTGATAAAAGAATGTAGATTAGAAAATGAAAGATTTAGGCATGACTTAGAATCAAAGAAGGTGAAAGATGATAGTGTAAGGAAATTGGTAGAGTAAAGCAGATCCTTAAATAAACAATTAGAATTGATGAGTGTGGATTATGACCAAAAAAAATTAAAAGAATAAAATATGTCTTTAATAAAAGAAATGGTTTCCCTTAAGAGCTCATTATCTAATTTCACTAAGGAAAATGAGAAATTAAAAAACAATGTTAGGCGCTAAAACATTTATAGTTACTTAATGATGAGAAATTAGAAACAATGATAGCTACTTAGTGATGAGAGTTAAATTTTGTCTATGAATAAGGAATTGAATCAATTTGAAAGAAATAAGGAATAGAATTTAGTGCCTAAAACTAGAAACCATCAAATTATAGGTACAAAGTAGGTTTTTAAGAACAAATAAGATGAACATGGCAACTTTACAAGGAAAAAAGTTAGGTTAATGGTTAAATGATATAACCAAGAGAAAGAAAGGGATGATTAGAAAATTTTTACCCCAGTAGTTAGGTTAGAAGTTGTTTGACTATTATTTGAAGGGATAATAAACAGACAAGTAACCAATCTTTTGAGATTTTTTCAGTCAATTGACAAATCTTTAAAATTTCAATTAAGTGACTAACCTTTAAAAAGGCAATCAATTAAGGTAAAAACTTTAATGTCATTAAGTTCATATTAACGTGAAAAATGGATTTGTCACATGACATAAGTGTCACTTCAACGTCCACATGTACACTCTTTAAAAAATTTTCAATTTAATGATCAACCTTCTAAAAATTTTTTAAATTAGTTTTTTTCTTATAAAAATAGCAAGTGATTAATGCACCAATATTTTATGAGGAAGTATTGTATAATAATTTCTAAGTTTAGTTAACAAATATATAACTTATTCCTCTAAAAGATTGATATTATTGGACTGAAATAAAATAATTTTCAATTAAAATTTTAATTATAAATAATTTTATAATTATATTGTAAAAATTATATTCCCAATTATATTTCCAGTAAAATAGTTTTCAATTATTTACAAATATTTTACAATTTAATATTTTCAATTATAAATAATTTTTAAATTATATTAAAATTATTCAAATATATTTTAAAATTGAAAGTATATTCAAAAACATTTTCTAGTTTGTTATGCTTACAAGCGGTTTATTATTCATTATTTCCATCTTTGAAAGCATTAAATACATTTTGTTATTAAGCATTAAGTGAAACACCATTGAAGGTATGTTTATTGTGTTTAAAGGAGATTTTGATTTTGTTGTGATGATTATTACTATATAGGCTTCTCTTTCCCTTAAAAAAGATTAGCTAAAAATTCATGTTCACCTTTAATAAAGAAGATTGAAGTAGTCTTTGTTTTTTGAATAAGATTAGGATTGATTTATATTGGTTATGTTATTGAATGAGCATTAGAAAATGTGTTGAATATTTTATTTGCATTAGTTTCATTTTAACCCCTTCTTACATTGGTTTTAATCAACCTTTTCATTAAAATCATTATTTAAACCCTAATGTTTTCATCAATGTTTAGGTCAAACTCGAACATTTTAGAATGTTCATGTTAGACACTAGCATTTCAAAGACTTAAAAAAGAGCTCTAACATTTTAGAAATATTTAAAAAGAACCTTAACGCTTTTTTCCATTAGCTCTACTATTACTTGACATGTAGATAGTGCCATGTGTCACTCTATTATTAACTTAAAATTTTTTTATGACCTATGTTACTATATAAATTTGTTATGGGACCTATAAAATTATTAGACCAATAAAAATTGACACATGTTAAATATAACGTCTTTATCTTTGCTAACTTCTTTAAGTTTTATAGCCATGTCTAATGCAAATATCATCCAAGTTCAAGTTGCCTTGTCTCTTATTTATAGACCGACCTCAGTTGGTTCTTTAGGTAGATGGGTTAATACATGGTTGATCAAAAACTTTGCATTAACTCCAAATATTTTTTAGGCTGGATCTTTGAAACCATTGATACTAGATTTCCTTCAAGTTTTTATGACTAGAGGTTCACTAAAACCAACAATAACATATTTTCTTCTTGTTTATGTAGGAAATACATCAAAGAATTCTCCTAACAGTCAGTTCACTTAAGGTGGAAGTTATTCAAGCTGCAAATAAACCATTAGTGGAAAAGATATGCACTACACCTAAAGATGAGTTTGATTTCAGTTCAATAACATGATTTAGCTATTTATGAATATGTAGAGGCAACCTCGATCTCGAAATCAAACAGATAGTGATTTGATGTAAAAGGCTAAAAGAATAGTTTTGTTGATGCATTTAAGGAGTATGAAAATTCTAAATAGTTTGAGATTTACAAAAACATGCCAATATGGAAGGATTCCTTGGAAAATGCATGTGAACACAATGGGACAAGTGTAAAAGAGAAAAGGTAAACTCTTACTTTAGAACTTCTCCTCTTCCATTGGTTTTTCATGCTTTGATTTTTTTTTTTTAATCTCAACTAGACTGAATTTTATTTGATAAAAGATGAATTGACATTTCCTACTACTATCTCTTGTCTGACCACAAAAAGATGATAAAGGATTCAACTTCTTGGTATATTCATGCAAAGAGTGTAAATTATACAAAAAAAATGAATAAAAAAACAAGAAAATGGCACTAAACATGGCTTCTATTTATTAAAGACTTAGTTTAGATGTTTGTCAATGTTTGTCATGGAAAATGTCTATCAAAAGTTACATCTATAGTTGTAATTGAGTCATAAGGTTATATAAAGCAAAATGATCTCGTTTGAAAAAATTAATTGCCTTACCATTGTCAATAAGTTTTTAGTTACCAAATACTTATTCAACCATAACTACACTAGATAAAGAAAACTATTGAGAGAGACAAATGTTATAACCATCTACATAATAGACTTTATAATGTACACTTTTTAAAGCCATCACTAAGCTTGAAGGGAGATGATATCCAAAGCAAAAAACATAGAGATATTTCATTGGTGCAAACTACATTAGAGGGTATGTCCAAAGATACTTAGGGGGTGAATGATGATATATGTATATATATTCAATATATATTATGTAGATGATAGTATAAATTGGTTTTAGTTTTCACAAATCCAATTATCAATAGGACTAGCTTCTCACTACTGTAAAACATGCACAAAAATCCATCCTCATCTTTGTAGGATTAATAGAGAGATTCCACTAAGCTAGCTGTAAATAAACAATCAATATACCTATAACATATTATAGTGGAAATTTTTCTAAAGAGAGGAGGTTAACAAACTAAATCATCGATGCCATTTCTTTTCTATTATTCTAAAACTTTCTCTCCCCTTTAGCAGTGTTCTTTTTTTCTATGATTCGATGCAATTTTAATCCATAGCAAACTTATATAGTAGTGTGGATCCCATAATAAATTTTATACCAACCATAAAGTGGCACATGGCATTACCTACGTGTTAATTAACAATAAATTTAATAAAAAGGGAGTTAGGGTTCTTTTTTAATATTTCATAAATGTTATGGTTCTTTTTCAACATTTCATAAATGTTATGGTTCTTTTTCAACATTTCTGAAATGTTCAAAATCTAACATGAACATTCTAAAATGTTAATGTCTGATATAAATATTGATGAAAATGTTAGGGTTAAAATAAGGCTTTTGTTGTTGATTATTGTATTTTCATTAGTTATATTTTCAACCCTTTCTTACATTGGTTTTTATCAAGCAAGTGAGTTAATTTGTATGTCATTGTGAGGAGAAATGAAAGCTTCATTTTAGGGATTAATTTTAGGGCTTGGTTGTGAGATTAAACTTATTAAAATTGGATTTCAATAAAAGGTTAATCTTCACCCTTCATAAATAAAGATTTTGTATTGGGTTCTTCTTCACTGACTTGAAAGAAGATTGTCTTAGGGTTATTCTTCACCTTTAAAAAACAGTGAATATTGTTTTAAGGGTTCTTCTTCACCCTAAAAAAGATTTATATTAGTAAAAAATCTAATAAGTATATTCGGAGATGAGGTAGGGTAAAATGGGTTGTTAAATCTCTATGAAAATATTGGTATATCCTTATTCTCTTATATCCTTCTTCCCTTACCTTCTTAATATTGTGCATATTATGATTGATTTATTAATTATTTGAATTAGGTTTATTTGGCATAAGCATTGGCATAACAGTTCATTTACGTTAAATTTTGGTTTAGGGTTTGCATACACTTTGAAAATTAGTTTAAGTGGCTTTGGTTGTTAGTTTACAAAAATTTTGAAACATTTATTTAACCTCCTCTTTTGTGTCATAGGACTTATAAATAGTTTTAAAATTATGATTTTGGTAAGTAAACTTGCCTTAATCTTTATCAATGCCTAAATAGCTCACTTTTGCATGAACATTTGCACATTGATTTACATTTAGGAGTTTGGTCAAATTTTTAGAATTTGGTTGAGTTTGTTTATGACATTTGCACATTAGGAATTAGTTTAGAATGTCATATTAAGATGTAGTTTCATAATGAAGAGGAAATTATGTGAATTGCCTTCAAAATATTCCTCTTGATATGTCAAAGTTATTTGAAATGTTCTTTGGAGTTAGTTGAGTGTGTTTAGATTTGTTTGAGTTTAAGTATTTGTATAAAAATTAGTGTTTGAGATGTTTGTTTAAGTTTTGGAAAATTTATTACCAAGGCAAAGTTTGTGTTTGGATCAATTGAATTATGTTAACAATTGAAATAACATTGGAAATGGATTTGAAACTTATGTTTAATGTTGTTAGAGTGAAAGAAGTTATTTTTGGTAAGGTTTGAAAAATTTTAGAATTGGTTTAAGTTGAAAGTTTTGCAAAATCTATTCAACTTGTTATAAACCAAGGCGTAAATTTGTTTTTTGAGCTTAATTGTTAAGTCTTAGTGTTCATAAATAATTTTAAGAACGTTTGAAACTTGTTGAAATTTGTTTGAATCAATTCGAAATTGATTGGAATTGGCTTTAAATTGGATTAATTTGATTGTAAAACCTAGAAACATTTCTACATAACTATAGGTTGATTAGTGGCTTGGTTAGGTTGACCAATGTTTCTTTTTAAAGGGTATCAGTTGACTAGATTCATAGATTAGTCGATCAATCGTTGGTTAACTAGTCCATGTGATAGGTTAATTGACGTCGAGTTTCCAAGCATAACGACTAGTTTTATCTTTCAACTTTCAACAATTTTTTCACTCCCTAATGGCTAGTAAATTTTTTTAATAGCCATTTAAACTCAAGAACTCTATAAATAATAGTTCAAATGCATTTGAATCAATTTTTTATACAAGTTTGGGAGAGATGTGAGCATACAAAGTGTTTAAACTCAAAGTTCCAAATGTTCTTGTGTTTCTATTGTTCATTCTTCATTTTTCAACTTTTAATTTCTACTTAGTTGTTTTCAATCTATTAGTTCTTGGTTTATTAAGCTTTCAAAAGGTTTATCATTCATATTTCTCATCCTTGAGAGCATAAGAAACATTTATTTATTGAGCTTTAAATTAAACATTATAGAAGGTGTGTTTATCTTGTTCAAAGGGGATTTTGAATTTATTATATTAGTTGTTGTTGTATAAGCTCATCTTTGAGTTCAAAAATATTGGCTAAAGGTTCCTCTTATCTTCCATAAAGAATATTTGACTTGTTTTGGTTATTAAATGTGAGTTAAGATTGGTTTATATATTTTATGATCATTAGAGAATGAGTTAAGTATGATGTTTACATTGATTGCATTTTAAGCCCCTTTTTTGCATTGGTTTTGATCAAGTTAGTACATTTTATTGTATATCTTTGAGTTGTTTTTTGAGAGCATGATTTTGGAGATCAATTGTGGGGTTTAGTTGTGAAATTAAGTAATGGATTTTGGTATTAGAAAAGGAATTTTGTACTTTATTAAGTTATTGTTACCTTTTGTGAAAATAAGATTGTTGTAAGAATTCTTCTTCACCCTAAAGAAGATTTAATATAGTGGAATTATAGCATTTGTTATAGGAGAGGATATAGGCTAAAGTTCATTAGTCTAACCTCTATAAAAGTCCATGTGTATCCTTATTCCTTTACCCTTTTAATTACTTAAATATTATGATCGACTTATAATTGCCTAAATTTAATTTATTTGGTATAAGCATTGGCATAACATATAGGTTGAATATTGGATTAAAGATTACATATAGTTAGAATTGATTTAGGTAGTTTAAGTTTTTTATTTAAAAAAGAAAAAAATTTTAAACACCTAATTTACCCATTCCCCTCTTAGATACCATAGAGATTACAAATGGTATCAAAACAAGGTCTCATTTTTTGTTTAATTTTAATGAAATTGGTAATAAGAATCTATTATGATACTTTTTAGTGATTGATTTAGTCAAGAGTGATTAAATGTGCATAGGCCTCCTTTTTTCAATGGAAATTAATTTTTATAATATAAAAATAAGTTGAAAATTTTCCTTATGTGCTAAAAATTGATTTATGTGAAATTGTTGAAAATAACTCTTATTCTTTTAGAAATGACTTAGAAGTTGTTTCATTGAACAAAAAGGACATATATATTCTATTTAATATATTAAATAGGAGCATAATTGATAAAGTTTCTATATGTGTTTTGGTTAATGATATATGGTATAAGGTGTAATAAATTTATATAAGTAGAAATGAAGTTAATAAAGAAGAGAATGAGTAATAAAAAAAAAGCTAGAGTTATATATAAGTTTGAGGGAAGAGGAGGATAATGCTCCATCTCCATCAAAATCTCAAAGTAAAGGCATTAAGATTCCTTCTAACTCTTGATCTTATGATGAGAATGAAAGATGATAGTAATGATTATGATAAATTATTATATTATGAGTTTATTAAATGCCTTAAAGCATGAGTTTAAAAAGGAAGAAACTTTCCTCTAAACATAGAAATACATTAAGAGGAATTGAATGGATGTAGGTAAGAAATGCATGTCATGTTAGAAACCAAGAATAAATTCATATTAGAAAGGGATAACAGTTAAAAAAGTGACTAACCTTTTCATATTTTTTCAATTAAGTGATCAAGCTTTCAAAATTTTCAATTGAGTGACTAATCTTTAAAAAAATTTTCATTTAGGGTGAAACATTAATCTTTTTAGAAGGTTAATCACTAAATTGAACATTTTTTTAAAAGGTTACTCACTAAATTGAAAATTTTTTAAAAGATTACTCACTCAACTAAAAATTTTTTAAAGGTTATAGGGTGTACACGTAGACGTAAACCTGAATTTTTTACCATGTAGATGTCAAGGTGATAAATTTCGTTTGTCATGTCAGTATAAACCTAACAAAATAGATGTTTTTACCTTAATTTAAAAAAATTTTAAAGGATGATCACTCAATTGAAAATTTTGAAAGATTAATCACTTAACTGAAAAAATGTGAAAAGGTTAATCACTTTTTTTACTATTATCCCTATTAGAAATTGATAGGTTGAAGAATGAGATAAATGTCATGCTAGATTCTAAAAGTGTGGATAATCTTGCTAAGAATGATGATGATAGGGAGATGTTGTTAAATGAAAATATTTGTTTGAAGAAGGAAGCAAATTCCCTCAAAGATTATTTTTCAAAATTCATAAAGCGAAAAAAATTAGATTACATACTTAGAGCCTAAAAGGCTTCTAATGATAGACAAGGTTTAAGATTCATTATAGAAATATGTCTAATGATGCAAAAACTATTTTTATAAAGAGGAAAAAATTAGAAGATGAAAAGCCTTATCTATCATTAGAAGAAGAACATGCACCTAATACCTCACTTGACAATATTGCATCATCATCTAGATAACATTTTAGGAAGAGTCATCATGCATTCATGTATGCATCTAGAACTAAAGTTAGAAAAAATGTGCATCAAGGTACAAATAGGCATAACCTTTATAGAAATACACAACCATCTCATGATACATTTAGGCCTTAAATAAAACAAAGAGTCTTACACATTTTCAAGCTCCATATATGCATGTACAAAATACTAGCAGCATTTCATATTTATCTTCTTAAAGGAAACCTCATCAAGGAAATAACATGTACACATTTAGGATTTATGTAGAGTGTAGTTGCAAATCTCATTACTATGCTCCTCATGTGCATATAAACCAATCTAGAAGCATTTCTCATTCACATTGTAAGCCTCATTTTATTTAAAAGAGACCTTATAGTGTTAGAAGACCTAGAACTTCATTTAGGTCACATGTTGGACAAAATACCACATCTTATGATCATAGTCCATGCATGCATATATATAGGAGATCATACGACATACACCCAAGGACATATCATTATGATAGGAGAAATGCATATAAGTATAAAGATCATAAGTTTCATTATACATATTTGACAAGTTATTTTTATGTAAATTTTGGTCATATTGAAATTTTTTATTATTTTTTTTAAAAAGACTTTTAGAAGACAAATACAAATGTGCATTGAGAAAGATATGAAGACTAACCTTCAAAGACCTAAGTTAATTTAGATACCTAGAACATATTGATTATTTTTTAAGTCAACACCAATTGATACTAAATTGGTGTTAAGTAGAAAGGCTATCTCAAACAACCTTGTAGGAAATGGAAAATCATTAAGAACCCTCACGTGAGCCAACCAAGCAATATTTTTAAGTCAAGTGAGGAGTAGAGAATATGGTAACAAATGGTGATGCCAAAAGGAGGTACTTCTATACTTTTACTTGATAAAATTTGTCTTGACACATATTTGGTGACATATGGTTGAATTGAGAATATTGGCCTTAACACATAGGTTTTGTATAGAAAATTTATTAAATGTGCTTAAGCATGAGCTATTGCATAAGAAAGTAAAATGAATTTTGAATTTGAAGCATTGCATTAAAATTGTTATATGTTTTAAAAAAGGATTTTTCATGAGTTTAAAGGAGTATCATTTACAATTAGTGTAATTTACAACTGGTATTAAAGTTTTTGTATGATTTTTCAAATTGATGTATTGCATGTGTTAGATAAATGGTTTTTGAAATTAGTATCATATTTTTACAAGTGGTATCATTTTTGAAATTGTACACATTTTTAAAAAGTTTTAAGGAGTGTACTTTCGCTCATATGACTATATGTTTTGTAATGCATAAACCTAGAGGGCATACCTTTTGACATATTTTAACTTTTGAAGAAATTTTATGTGATATTAGTTATTCTATATGTGGGAAGTTAAGTTTTCAGTCATATTTATGCTTATGATTTGATTTTTTATGACATAATATCTGATTATATGTTTTTCATGCAAAGTGTATATTGCATAATATGCATAATATTGAAATTTTTGTGTTTTTTATGCAAAAGTTACTTAATATATGTCTGGTATATAAATATGGAAAATAGGGATTTTTTATGCATAATATTCATAATGTAGGAAATTTTACATTATTAAAGCATGAAGATGTATAACATATGGTTTATGATGCATTTTGTGTTTTTTAATCTCTTTTCATGCTTTATTATCCCATAATACATAATTGCATACAATAAAGGGGAGTGAGATTTAGGAAGAGCGACTGGTATCGTGGAAAGATTTTTGTATGGTTATAAGAGATTTGGAAATTAATTAATGAAAATTTTTATAATGAAAACACTATTGAAATTCTTTGCTATTTTTTTTATTTTTTTGACAACTTGCATGTTTTCATTAATAATTGGTATTCTTTTTTGAAGATGTCAAAAAGGAAGAATGTTATGTGATATTAAGGAGAGATATGAGTTTTAAGTAAAGGGGGGGTTCATAATGTATGAAGCATATAGTATACCGTTTGCACTATGATTTGATTGACATATCTGTTTTACATTTTATATACTTTTAATATCTTATATTTTGTCATCATAAAAATGGTGGTGAGTGGTATCATTTCATAATACATGGAGCATATAGTGTATGGTTTGCACTAAGGCTTGATTTGCATATATATTTTACAGCTTATGTGTTCTTAATATCACATATTTTGACATTATAAAAAAAAGATTGTTAAACTAAGGAAGGTTCCAATAATTTGTTTTAATAATAACAAAGCATTCTTTTTACTATTATTTTAATTTTTATGTGTTAGAAAGATAGATTAATGTAAATAGTGCATGAACATGTGTTACAATGTAAAGTTGGTGTTTTTAGTAAAAAAGATGAGTAATGCAGAGCAATCATTAGAGTAAATATCAAGAATGAAGATCAAGTCAAAATGGAAGTTCAAGTTTAAGAAGATCAAGATTGAATAGTTCTAGAAATTTGCTTTTGGTATGTAAACTTGCCTTACTCTTTACTAATGTTTGAAGGTTTCACTTTTTCAAGAATATTTGCATATTGATTTGCATTTAGGATTTTAGTCAAGGTTTTTGAACTTGATTGAGTTTATTTATGACATATTACGAATTAATTAAAATGCCATATTAGTATGTAGTTTCACAATCAAGAAGAAATTTTGTGACTTATGTTTAAATTATTCCTATTAATTTATCAAAGTGATTTAAAAAAATTTTGAAATTGTTTGAGTGTGTTTGGATTTGTTTGAGTCAAGTATTTGTATGAAAATTCGTGTTTGAGATGTTTATTTTAGTTTTGGAAACTTTGGAAAGTTTTGAAAGTGTTTAGAATGAAAATTTTTCAATAACTAAGGCAAAGTTTTTGTTTGAATCAATTGAATTATTTTGGCAATTCTAACAACCTTGAAAATGGATTTGAAACTCATATGTAATGCTTTTAAAATGAAATAAATTGTTTTGGTAAGGTTTGAAATATTTTGGAATTGGTTTAAGTTGAAAACTTTGCAAAATATGTTTGGCTTGTTATAAACCAAGGCATAAATCTACTTTTTTAGCTTAATTTTAATGTCTTAGTATTCAGAAATACTTTGATAATGTTTGAAACTTGTAGATATTTGTTAAATCAATTTGTAATTGATTTGAAATAGTTTTGGATTAATTGAAATTGATTGCAAAACTTGGGCACCTTTCTACACAAATATAAACAGACTAGTGGCTTAGTTAGGTTAACTAGTGTGTCTTTTTAAAGGGTATCAGTTAACTAGTTGTGTTTTTAGATGCAACATCTAGTTTCTTTATTTCAATTTTCAATGATGTTTTCACTCACTAAAGACTAGTAAGCTTATTTAATAGTCATCTGATCTCAATAACTCTATAAATAAAAGTTCCAATGCATTTTAGATCAATTTTTGTGCAAGTTTGAGAGAGATTTGAGCATACAAAGTGGTTAAACTTTAAATGTGCTTATGTTTTTATTGTTCATTGTCCATCTTTCAACCTTTAATTTTAGTTTAGTTACTTTCAATTCATTATTTTCTAGTTTATTAAGCTTTCAAGAGGTTAGTCATTCATATTTTTCATCCTTGAAAGCATTAGAAACATTTGATTATTGAATTTTAAGTAGAACACCAAAGAAGATGTATTTGTTTTGTCCAAAGGGAATTTTGATTTTATTGTATTGGTTATTGTTATATATGCTCCTCTTTGCCTTGAAAAAGATTAGTTAAAGGTTCCTTTTCACCTATTGAATGTAAGTTAAGATTGATTTATATATTTTATGAGCATTAAAGAACGTGTCAATTATGATGTTTGCATTGATTGCATTTTGATCTCCTTTTTGCATTAGTTTTGATCAAGCTAGTATATTGTATATTTTTTAGTTAAATTTCGAGAGCTTGATTTTAGATATTGATTGTGGGTCTCGATTGTGAAATTAAGTTATTGATTTTAGTATTGGTAAAAGTATTCCTCTTTAACTATTTAAAAGAAGATTGTTTTTGGATTTCTCTTCACTCATTTAGAAGAAGATTATTGTTGAGTTATTTTTCCCCCTTAAGTAAGATTGTTGGTTTGTTTTTCACCCTCTTAGTGAAAAGAAGATTATTGCCAGGGTTTCTCTTTACCCTAAAGGAAGAGTTGATATATCAAAATTCTTATATTTATGTTAGGAGAGGATGTAGGTTAAAGTTAGCTAGTTGAACCTTTATAAAAATCCTTGTGTGACCTTCTTTCTCTATCCTTTTAGTTACTTACATATTATAATTGATTTATAATTACTTGAATTAATTATGACATAAGCATTAGCATAAAATATAGATTGAATATTGATTTAGGAATTGTATATAGTTAAAATTGATTTAATTTGTTTAATTTCTTAATTTTAAAAAATTAATACCTAATTTACCCTCCTTCTTAGGTGTCATAAGACTTACAATTTAGAGTTTAGAAAGGTTCCTAAGGAATTATTGCAACTTTTTCTCTGGACTGATTTAAAATATATTTATTTATTTACAAAAGACTTTATTTTCCTAACTACTCTTATTGTTAAATAGCAAAAATAATCTATTACAACTAATAAGTTTCAAATAGGAATCCGAACATAATTTTCATAATTCACCCTTCTTTTAGAATTGTAGATTCATTTTTATATTATTGACATAATTATCTTTTCAACCTTAAAATTTTTATTAAAAATTAGAATCCTAAAATTTTCAAAATCATTTAATTCAACCTTAAATTGATAGGACTTTAAATCTTATTAATGTTCTATTAATTATAATCCAATAAGACTTATAAATTTATTTTTTAAAAAAAATTAATACCCACTACTTATATGGAACCCAATTAACTATAATGAGCTCTACTAGAAATTAAGCAACCTTTATAGAAAGTAGACTAATTGGAGATAATATCATACTTGCTCAGGAGTTATTTAAATGATACAACAAGAAAAGCTTTGTCAAGAACTGTGCTGTGAAGATAGACTTTCACAAAGTCTATAATTCAATAAACTAGAATTTCATATCCCATTACATAAAAGCATTTAGATTTCCTATACAATTTAGGCATTGGATTTGTCAATGCATATCCACTCCGTCATATAGAATCTTAATGAATGGGGAGCTGACAAAATTATTTCAAGGAAGGAAAGGATTAAGGCAAGGGGACCCAATGTCACCCTACTTATTTATACTAGCTATGAAGGTCTTAACTAGAATGTTTAAACATAATATTATGCATAACTCCCAATTCAAGTATCATAGCAAATGCAAGGATGTGGGACTGACAAGCCTATCTTTTGCAAATGATCTTCTCCTCTTTTCAAAAGCAGATGATAGTTCCTTTTGCTTGATTATGAAAGCTTTGAATGTATTCAAAAATTTATCAAGGTTGTTTATTAATGAGCAGAAAAGTTTTCTGATCTTATCTTATAAGGAAAAAAGTAATTCTATTTGGTTCTCTTGACTAACTAGGCTACAAGTAAAAGCCCTCTCATTCACCTATTTCGGCTTGCCAATTACGACTAAAGTTCTTCAATTTAAAGACTCCATACCCTTAATGGAATGACTCCAAAGGAAGCTGAGCAATTGGAGCAACAGATAACTTTTCTTTGTAAGAAGACTACAACTGGTGAAATTGGTCCTCAACTCAATGCATATCTACTAGATAGGTCATGTTATCCTAGCCAAAGGCCTAACCAAAACGTTGGAGAAAATGATAAGGAAGTTCCAATGGATAGGCAATCAAGATAGGAAATATCTAGCCAAAGTGAGTTGGATTGAGGTTTATAAGCCTATGGAAGATGGGGGCTAGGTATTTGTCCTATCATATTAAGCAATAAAATTTTCATGGGCAAAAGGCCGCGAAGACATACGAATAACAAGGTGTCGCTATAGGCACAGTGGACAAACCATTATATATTAAAGCAAAAAAATATTTGGGAGGTCCAGAGAATAGATACACATTCCTACTTTTACTCTCACCTTCTCCAATTAAGAGATTCTATAGCGGAATTCTATAAATGCAAGATTTGGAGTGCGGACACTGCCTTTCTATTCTATGATAACTGAAGCATTGTTGGACCTTTATTTCAATTAGTACACTATCACCAACAAGTCGTGGAGAAAAGTCCTAAGGCCAACTAACCAAGTGTAAAACTGGACTATAATTGTACGGAATTCACACCTACTTCCTAAGGTATCATTCTTGTTATGGGTCTGTAGTAAGAGGAAGCTAAGGAAATTCAATATACTAAGTTTCTTAAACTTCCCCTCTAGGTGTTAGCTTTGCAAAATCAAGATGAAACCTTCAGCCATATCTTCTTTAATTGCGAGTATTCTAGATACATTTGGAACAGTCTCCATAACCTTTGCAATTTATGAAACCAAAGCAACAATTTCTAGGTGATTCTAAATTAGTTTCTACATAAAGGTCCTAGCAGAATTGGGGATCTCACAATCTTAATCATAACATTTGGTCATCTGTGTACAACTTATGGAATGAGAGGAATAAAAGATGCTTCCGAGACATGGAAAAATTGAAGGAATGATTACTGCATGAAATTAAGTATTGGATTAAAGAGTAAAAAACTATTAGAGGAGTGGGACATAAATGTAGTCGGTGGATGGTGGAGAGATGGAGCTTAAGGGTTTACTAACAAGTGTATGTAGCCATCAGAACATAACAAGAACCTTTGCAAGATAAAATAGCATTATCAGGTAAGGAAAAAATGAAAACCAAAAAGAAATAAAGTTTGAGCCTTACCCGTTGATTGAGGGAGACATTCCTCATGGCCTTGGAGATGGCATTTGCAAGCAATCTGATAAAGGGCTGATGGGAATCAAACCACGAGGACAAAATCATCTAAGACAAGGTGAGTTGAAGGGAACTAGGGTTTTAACCTAATGGATCTTGAGTGATAGATCTAAAAAAGGACAAGAATTAGTAGGAGAACATGTATCATATAGGGACTAACTCCCCGTGATCAGTCAAAGCACAATATATTAGAGAACTTACCGTCATCGCTTGGAGTGGTCTATTTGATCCAGCCTACAAGCTAATGAGTTTAGAAGTCCAAAATGTTGCGAGTGCTGACTAGTTAGAATCCAACTAACAAAAGGAGGCAAATCATCGCATGGAGTGTCAAGAGAGAGACAAGGTTATGTTACAAAACATGGTTTGTAGCAGTCAATAATGTTCAAGGTTAGGTGTGAGATGGAGCTCATCGAGTTAGCTTTAGGAGCAGTGGTTATTTGGATTAATAACATGTATTAGTCCTCTTATTCTTTCAATGATAAGCTATTTCTATTTGTTACAAATTTTATCTAATTAATGAATTCTTTAAGTTAAAAAAAACTATAATGAGCTTCACTTTCTTTTCTTCCTCTGATAGACCTGTCATGCTTCCTTTTACCTTTTCGTTGTATTTTTAATAGCTCACTTGTTCTCAAAACAATATAACAACTACAATATCACTCACCATGAGGCCAGATAACTAGAGAAAAATCGTATGGAAAAATATTATATTTATGTTAATTATTTTATTAATTATTTCTACACATTACCAATTAACTTATGGAGTATATTCCAAGTTAAAAAACATGCCTTCATTTGCTTCCATTTTTGGATTGTTACAATTCATGTGTCTAAACAAAAGTTTATATCACTATCAATGGACACATTTGGGCTATCTAAAATCCATTACCATTAGACTGCCAAGGTTTTCACCATGCATGTTACAACCACCAATTATTTACGAGTGTTTATTTCCTTTTTTAATTAAAATTTTATAACAAAAATTTTTAAATATATATATTTAAACTTATCCAAACAATTCAATCACAAATTTTTAATCAAAGGAAATTATTAAAAATAGGGTTAAATTCATCCAAATTCCATATAGTTTGGTAAACTATCAATTAGGTCTTTATAAATTCAAACTATTAAATAAGTCTTTAAAGTTTCAAATTACTTTTATCGTTAGTCCTCCATTATTTTTGTCTCACGTGGACTAACGGTAGTGCCATGTGGCATTGCACGTGGATATGCTACGTAGCACTGGAATAATACTAATAGTAATTTAAAATTTTAGGGACCTATTTAATAATTTATCAAATTATAGGGATCTATTTAATAGTTTACCAAACTATAATGACTTAAATGATATTAAACATAATTAATGAATTATTTTAATAATTAAAATAAAATTATTAATAATTAAAGAAATATG
>JAOXYD010211006.1:0-20278 GCA_028565735.1 Pinacopodium congolense
GATCCTAGAACAAGTCTACTAATCCATTTTTAATCCATCTTGATCATTGAAGACTATTTCCTAACCTATTTTATTCAATTAGACAAGTCATTTATTCAACTAAGTTATTCCACATAACTTGATAATTTTAAGTTTAATTAGTCATCTTAGTTCTTGAATGCAATTGCATTTGAATCTATAGATAATTGCGATCTAAATCGAGATCTCAATTGTGTTACATTGTGGATGGTAGTCTATCACTAGGTAATCATTCATGAAATTTCATGATAATCGAAACAAGATCCATAGGTTTTATTTTCTACATTAGCACTCCTTTTTTGTTATTACTTTAAACGATTCCCCCAATCTCACTTTAATTAGGTTCATTTGTTTAAGCTTCGTTGTCATTTTAGCTTTTTTTAACTATATCACTCACAATTGGCTACTAGCTCTATTCTTAGTCTAGATTTTATGAAGCCATCGAAATAGGAATATATCATTAATTCCCTTACTTCAATGATATTTATGTTCTTTCTTCCAAACCAATTCATTATCATGAAGAATCACTAGTGATGCCTACAGAATTAAGTCAATTAAGTATAAACGCAATCAATAAGTATCAAAAGTGAAAAGACTAGATGAAGACTATCTTCATTAAGGTGCACATTCAATGGAAAGAGATTAAAGGTATGAATTCCACAAGATAAATAATTCTTCACTCTTTAATACTCATGTTCAAAAGCAAGAATATTCCTTCAACCTTATACCATTAATACACTTACACTAATTGCTAGAATACATATTCTAGAATGCATGACACAATACCATAATTCAACTAAGTCTAGTCCTACTAATACATGAACATAATGATATATGCAAATGAAAAATGAATGGTAAAATGCATGGTCCCTTCCTCACACTTAAACCATACATTTTCATCAATGTGGAGAAGGGCAACACACAATAACTTATAAAAGAAACATAAAAATAAAAACAATAATAACAAGACAAAGGGCAAGAAAACTTATAGGGATTCCGATGGGGATGATGTGGGAGTTGGCACATAAACCCTGCTCCATGACTAAAAATTGGACAAAGGGACACCAAATTCATGAGACATATCTTGTGTTCATTGTTCGGGAGTCACTCCTTTCCTTTTAGATTGTTTGTTTCCTATAACTTGGCTTCCTTTAGGTGCCATGGTGATGAGTACTATGCAAAACCTATAAAAATAGAGACAAACGTGAAGGTAAGAGGAAAGTAAGATGAAAATAATGTTTAATAAAGAATAACGGGTGATTTTTGAGTCAAAGGAGGTGAAAACTTGGATATTAATGCAAGATTAGTACAGTGGAATATTTGGGTGAAAATTTTTAGAAAGAAAAAAAAATAGGAAGGGGAGAGGAGAAGAGGAGTGGCAGCACCTATTGGAAATAAAAAAAATACAAGAAAGAGGTTAGGGTTTTGAAGAAATAATAATAATAATAATAATAATAATAATAAGGGCAGCACTTTAAGAAAAATTTAAAAAAATTAAAAGTTGGGATGGCCAAGTCGCTAGCGATAGTGACAACAAACCAAAATAACACTGTTGATGTGGCTCCCATCGTTATAGCAACAATTTCGCTACAACGATTTTTGTTTCATTTTTGTTCAATTTTTATTTTTTTCATTTTAAAAAATTTTGTTTCCATTTTTTAAGTGTCCATTCATACATACAAACATCAAACCATCAATAATTTTATAAACTTCAATTAAACACACAAATTAATAAAAATTAAACTAACTAAGAACAAAAACATGCTAATTTAGGGTCTTTAGATTGACCATACTCCGTTTTAGCTTTAAGAAATAATAGAAAGGAGAGAGAAAGGAGAGAGAATACTTCCCTTAATTTTGGTGGAAATTCTTCAAGATATAAGTTGCCATGATACCTACCAGTCTTAAGTGTTTTTCCTTCAGAGTTGTTCAACTTAAGAGCCTCCTACGTGTACACTTGAGTAATTTTAAACGATTCTCTCCACTGAGACCTGGGTTTACTCAAAATCAACTTTAACCTTGCTTTAAGCCTCTTCTTTTTCACCTTAGCTACCTTTTTTTTCTTGTTACAAAGCCATTTTTTTAGGAATGATAGTAAGTAGTGATTTTTTCTCACGTAAGGGGGCATGTTTCAAGCATAAAAGTAAAGGTGTCAATGTGAGTATGGGTAGTTTCACCAAGGAAAACGGACTAGGAGCTTTCGTTTGTACTAAAAGTTCTTGTTTTGATCTCACACCTAACTCCTGCTCCTTCTCAACTTATTTAATGTCTCTAATCTTCACTTCTTTAATAGGATTCACGTCTTGCTCCTTCACACGCTCTTCAACCACATCTATTTTCATGCAGCCTTCCTTCTATAAAATTTTTCAAGCACTTGCTTATGCTAAATTCCACTTGTTCATCTCCAACCCTCAACACTGGCTTCCATTCATGTACATTAATTAGCGCTCTTCTGGTGTTCATAAATGGTCTCCTTAAAAGTAATGGACAGTTCCTGTCTTTCTCAAAATCAAGCACTAAGAATGCTATTGGAATAAAGAATTTTTCCACTTTAGTAGGCACATCTTCTACCACACCAATAAGCTTCTTTATTAATTGATTTGCCAACTATATAAGCCTGGATGTTGGTTTTATGTCTCCTAACTCTAGTTTCTTAAAAATTGACAAAGGCATACGATTAATACCTGCTCCTAAATCACATAAACACTTAGAAAATTTCATGTTACTAACTACACAAGATATAGTGAAACTCCCTAGATCTTGTAACTTGGATAGCATGTGCTAGTGATGAGAGAGCTACAGCTCTCGGTTAAGGCCATAGTTTGATTGTCTTCCCAAGTTTACTTGTTTGATAAGATATCCTTGATAAACTTAGAGTACTTAGGTATGTTCTATAATGCTTCCACAAATGATAAGTTAGTCTGTAACTGCTTCAATTTATCAAAAAACTTGGAGAATTGTACACCCATTAGGTTTTTCTTAAGCCCTTGTGGAAAATGAATCTTGGGCTTATACGATAGTGGTGGCACAGAAGGCTTCTCCTCATCCATTTCTTCTTCTTTCTCTTGGCTTTCTTCCTTAGAGCTTTTGGCCATCTCTAATGACTCTTTTAGTTCTTTTCCTATTATAATTTTGATAGGCTTTAGCTTCTCCATTGGATTGTACTCTGTATTATGTGGGAGACTCTTAACACTTCTAGTAGATAATGCATTTTCCAACTGCCCAACTTGAAGCTCCAAATTATGGATGGAAAAGGCATGATTCCTTGCTATTTGATTGAATTTTTCTTTCATCCTCTTCTAGCTCTCTTCATGACTATTAAACTTAGAATTGAGCATATCCATGAGCTTGTTCATCTTTGATTGCAATGATCCAAGCTTATCTTACTTAAATCTTAGTGGGCATTGTGTTTTCATATTGTCCCCTACATTGCTAAACCAAGAAAATTTTAGGCGATTCTGCCACCCTGGATTTTAAGTACTAGAGTAGGGGTTATTACCTGGCCTCCCTTGCAGTGCTACCATATAGTTCACCTATTCTATCTCACTACTAGCCATCAAGATGTGCGTTGCAGTTACATGACTCTCCTATCCACACAACTCGCATCCATGTTTTATTGCTTTTAATGATTATGATGAAGTAGCATGCAAGTTATTCAATTGTTTATCCAATTCTGACATATGAGTTGTAAGGCAGTCATAGAATCTATGGTAATAACACCCTTCTACTACTTTAGATATAGTTACCTACTCCTTTCTATAGTCCACAAGCAACTTTTATTCGCCATCTCTTCTAGTAGGTCATGTGCTACATTTATCACCTTTCGCATTAGAGATCCCCTAATTGCTACATCTATTATGCATATCTTCTGTTTAGTAACTCCATTATAGAACGTTTGCATAAAAAAATTCCCTAAGTAGATTATGGTAGTAGTAACTCCTCTGCAGCTCTTTGAATCTTTCCCATGTCTCATACAAGGACTTACCTTCACTATACTGAAAATTAGTTGTTTGCTTGATGACTTTAGTGGTCTTTATCAGTGGCAAATGCTTAGCCAAGAAGGTTTATACTAGCTGATTAGATGTAGTGATCTAGATTCAAAGAAATTAATCAACCCTTCGCTTGGTCTTTCAAAGTAAATGGGAATAGCCTCATCCTTGCAATGTCTTATGATAGGCCATTATATCTATAGGTGTCGCAGATAAAGGATGCTTAGGGGTTATTCTATCTTTATTTCTCTTCCTTTTATCCTATTGATTTAAGTGTGTTTGATCCTAGATATCCTATTATTTGATTACCATCTATCGAGATCTAACCAATTAATTCCAATTGAAATACTTTAGAGGAAAATTATAACCTCTCTGTTCACAAAACTACTCCTAAACATGCAATTGGATTTAAACCAATCCTAACGACAATCAAGAAGCAATTAAGATATCTCTTCAATCACTTTTCAATCTATTAATTATATGTTAGTTAGCTCATTAGTTGTGTAACCTAACTCAAATAAATAAAAGTAATCTCTTGATTCGAAGTGATTATAAGCTTAACAATTAATACAAATAACTATGCATTAAATCAATATGGTAAAAGTTAGATAAACAATTCAAAAGCAATCCCTAAACTAGATTTAACAATCCATAATCATGTTAAAATAAACAATATTAGGTTTAAACATCAAAAGGAAAGCAAAAGAAAAGAGAAAACTAATGATGATGGTGATGGCCCTTTTACTAGAAATGTAGACAACACTTATTAAATCTTAATTCTCCTCCTTGTTCTTGAGTCTCCTCAAGTTTCTTTCCCAAAATCCTCTATTTTTGTCTTGGATGTTCCCTAAGGTCAGAATGGAGGCTGCTATGGTTCCCCACATCTTATTTTTTCCAAAATAACATAAAAACCGAATTAGACATGTCTCTCCACGTCATCAGGCCACATCAACTTTTCTAGCTTTTAGTTCTACTTGATTTTTTCACTATATCTTTGTGTACAAACCTCCAAATGTCATGAAATTTTATAAATAGGCTCTTGGCATGCTTTTCTAGAACCCTCAAAAATTTCATTACATTTGGAGTTCTATAAGTGCACCTAATTCCCTCTGAAATGTAGTTGTACAAAATTTGTTTCCTCAACTAAGCTTGGTTAGATCTTTCATTTGTACACTCTTCATAACTCATCATATAACCTAGATATTTTGTATGGAGACTCCTAATGTGATGCTCTAACTCCTAAAATTGGTTTCACATCTCTTCTAATTCTATAGGTACCTATTAAATCAATTCCACTTGAACTTGCATTAGATATTCACACCAATGTAATAGAATTCTTGCCCAAAATTAGCAAACATCACATTGAAACACTTAAACATCATCAAATCAATAGAATAGCATAAAATAAGTCTAAATATGCAATTCTCATAATAAATAGGCATAGTAACACATTAAATCATTGTGGAATTAACTTCTAATGCAACCCTATAATAACCTATGAAAAAACTAAGCTAACATAATAAAATTAACAATAACACAAACTTAAATTAAATAAGGCAAAAGATAAAATGCAAAAATCATAAGGAAAAAATAAGAATAAGGTTTAAAAACAATTTAATAAGACCCAAAGAAAATAAATAAGAAAAATAACATGAAAATAAATAAACGGTAGCAAAAACACAAATAAAAATATAGTTCAATAACTAAACACTTAACTCATTCTGAAGGAAAGGTTAGCTTAGCGAACTCTCGGGAAGGCTTTGAAGGTGGACTTTGGAATCGAACTCAATGAGTAAAAGGGTGATTTTGCTAGGTGACATCAATGCATATTCTGGAAAAATACTATCCAGTCACTCGTAAATCTTGTCGATGAGTTAAGATATCATTTCAATACAAAAAACCTGCGCTCAAGGGCTTTAGGTCTCGAGCAAAGTGAGAGGAAGTTGATATTTGGATGAACAGATAACAAGTGAAGCTCAAATAAGCACTAATTTTGGTACAAGTAATTTTGAAGATGCATTAGGTGCATTTTTTGACCTCAGATTGTTATGAAATTTTATAGGTGTAAGAATATCATATGAGGAACCTACATATCACATTTCATGACAATCGAAGATGTGTAGAAGAAGTTATAGCAAAAAGACCGAGGAGAGTTGAAATTTGGAAAAGTTGGAGCCATTTTAGTGTACGATCATGCAATTATACAAATTTGCAACTGCCTAGAGCCAATTTTAAGTCTTAGATATCACTTTTAGACATCTTTACGGATTAGAAACCCTAAGAGCCTCCACATATCGTTAAAGGACATACCAAAAGAAGAAATAAGGAGTTTTTAATGGCCATCCCAAGAAGGAAACATACCATCCTTAGGATTCATCAAGAGATACCAACCTCCAGATTTTCCAGCAGTGAGGAAGTGAAGAGAAAAGCTCCACGCTTCACATAGTTTTACTCTTTTCTCTCTTTTCTATTTTTTTTATGGAGAATATGTTATTTGGGAATTTTATAAACATCATGTGTGGCTAAATCTTCATATAAAAATTACTTCTTAAATTCTTTTGTGGAACTTTAACTTATTGATTCAATATATGGATTTTTGTGATATTTATTATGGTTAAACCATAGATTGAGAGATTAAACTTGGTAATTTGTGTCAAGTGTAAAGTAAGAGTTGGCACTCAATAGATGTATAAATATCAATTTTATTAATAGAAGACTGCTTCACATTTAGTTAGATTTCCAAGAAAGATTATAGATTGAGAGATTACAAGACTAGTTCTATTTTATTCAACTAGGGAAATTTATTTACACCTTGAGAGAGGGTGACTAAGGCATTATGATATCTTAGGTCAAAATAATTGAATCAAGAAGCTAAGAGGGAAACAAAATAGGAATTAAAGTTATTCCTGGTTTTTAATCTTGAATTACCTAAATTCCTACACTTGTTATTCAATTTTCTAAGTTATTTTTTTAGTTCTTGTTATTTTTTATGCCTTAAAAAAAACAAATTAAATCTTTGGGTGACAACCTAATCCTCAGGGGATGATATCCATTATACTATAACTTTATGATCTCACTTGCATATAACATAAGACAAGTTAGCAATTATCAAGTTTCTGGCATCGTTGTTGTGGATTAGAAGTTTTAGCATCTTGTTCAATTTGAATGATTTTGATTTAAGGGTTTTTGACACTTTTCCTTATGTATTTATAGGTGCATGAACACAAGGAGCATAAGATGGTCTAATAGCTAGCTGAACAAAAGGTTTCAAGCATAACTAAACAAGAGAGGAAGTTACGAAGAGCTAAGCACCAAGAGACTTTGTAAAGAACTATAATGGAAGAAGGTGAGAAATGAGGACACCAAAGCTCATTTATGGATTTCATGAGGCCTAGTTTTAATGAAAAACAACAAGGCATCACAAGGCCTCCCATTCAAGCAAACAAGTTTAAGATCAGGCTAGCTTTGATCAATATGCTTCATTCAAGTGTTTAATTCTATAGGTTGGAAAATGAAGATTCTAATGCCCATCTTGCATTAGAGATTTGTGATAGAATCTGGTACAATGGGCTAAAGATGCACCTAAGATGCAATTTTTTCCCTTCAACTTGAAGAATATATCTAAGGCATGGTTAAATTCCCTTAACCCAGAGCACATCACTACATGCACCAACTTACACAGGCATTCCTAGCCAAGTAACTCCTATTGACCAAGATGATGATGATTATCAAGGAGATCACAAAATTCCCTCAAAGTGATGCAAGTCATTGTATGAGGCATTAGAGAGGTTTAAGGAGCTACAAAGGAGTTATCCACATCACAACCTACTAAAGGAATTCTTTTTGCAAACACTTTGCAATGGGGAGAACTAAAATACAAGAGAAACAATTGATATGATGATTAGAGATTCTTTAATGATGAAAATCATAGATGTAGTCCATGATATTTTGGATTAAATTGCAAACAATAATTGCCTATAGTTCAACGAGAGGAGAAAGTAAGGTTTTAAGGAGTAAAGGAGGTTACTCCCATTGATTCGATGATAGCACTCCAAGCAATGCAAGCACAAATTTTAGCCCTAAGGAAGCAACTAGGAACCTTACAAGGTGTTTCTTCATCTTCAATAAAGACCATGCAATTTTGATGTGAGCTTTGTGGATGAGATAGCCATGTCACTACTAATTTCTTTACGATGGACACTAGTGGAGTTAAGCAAGTGAACTACATAGGCAATAATAAAGAGGTAATAATTAATACTTTAACACTTATAATCCAAAGTGGAAAACTACCCCAATTTCTCTTGGACTAATAATGTAGATAACAATGTGAGACCATAAACCCCACCTGGCTTCCAACAAGAAAAACTTAAGTCTTGGGAGAACAAGAAGGACATATTAATAAATGTGTTGGGTTCAAGTTCAAAAGTTAAGAGGAAAGTAAAAAGAGAATGTTCGCAAGCTAAGAGGAAAGTCAAATGAGGATGGCGGCAAAGTTTCACCAAATAGTGAAGAATCATGCATCGTTCATCCATAAATTGAAAATTTAAGTGGGACAACTTGCCAATGCCTTATCTTCAAGAAGTGTAGGGAGCCTTCTAAGTAACACAGGGGCAAATCTAAGGGAAAACTGAAAGTTATCACGCTTAGGAATAGTAAGCAACTTGAGGAGCCAATAAATAAGGCCAAAAGCTCAAAGGAGAAGAGCCAAGATAAAGAATAAGAGAAGGAGTAGAAGCCTTATATGCCACCATCACTGTACAAGCCAAAGATTCCTTATCCCCAAAGAATCAAGCCAAATTAAGTGGATGCACAATTTTACAATTTCTTGGAGAAGTTGAAAAAGCTCTAAATCAATTTGTCATTTGTGGAAGCATTAGAGAGTATACTTAAGTACACAAAGTTTTTAAAGGATATCTTAACTCAATCATCACTAGTCACATACCATCCAAGCTACAAGATTTAAGAAGTTTCACCATACCATATATTATTGGTAACTTGAAATTTTCTAAATGTTTATATGATTTATGAGCAAATATTAAATTGATGCGTTTATTTATTTTTAAAAAATTAGGGCTAGGAGATGCGAAGCTGACTTCAATGCTCATTCAAACAACAAATCAATCCATAAAAAATCCGTATGGAGTGGTTGAAGATGTGTTGGTAAAAGTAGATAAGTTTATAATTCAAATTGATTTTGTTGTATTTGGTTTTGAAGAAGACAGAAATTTCCCTTTAATTTTGGATAGGCCCTTTATAAATATCAATATGGCACTAGTGGATGTACATGAAGGGAAGCTAGTAATGAGAACTGGGGAAGATAAAGTGGAGTTTAGCATGATTAAGTCTTTGAAGAAATCAATAAAGGGTAATGCTTACATGAAAATTGATATTGTTGATGAGTTTGTGAATGAGGTAGGAGAGCAAGTTAAGGACGTTTTGGAGTTGTAAGTAGATGAGAGCTTAAACCAAGAGGAGATGTGTGAGGAACTAAATTAAGAAACGTTAGAAAGCACTGAAAAACCCACATCTCCTTCTATAGTGAAGCCAACAATACTAGAGTAGAAACCTTTACCTTCCCACCTTAGATACACTTTCTTAAGTAAGGATCATACTCTACCAATTATCAAATCCAATCAACTTGACTTGGAGCAATAGGAGAAGGTAGTAGTGATCATTAAAAAGAGGTTAAGGGCAATAGGTTTTTAAATTTCAGATATTAGAAATATTGGCCCTAATATGGTGGTACATAGGATCAATCTTAAGGAGGGTGCAACAAAGTGAGAAAAAGGTAAAGAAGGTTAAACCCTAACATACAAGAAGTTGTGAAGAGAGAGGTAGTAAATTTCTTCGATGTGGGCATCATTTATCCAATTTTGAATAGTGAGTTAGTGAGTCTAATGCAATGTGTGTGTAAGAAGGGAGGCATGATGGTAATGAAGGATGACGAAGGACAAAAGATATCCACTAGGACAATCATTAGTTGCAGAGTATATGCATCGATTATAGGAAGCTTAATTTAGCCACTAAAAAATATCACTTCCCATTAACCTTTATTAGCCAAATGATTAAGAGAGTGGCGAGGCATGCATTTTATTACTTCTTTGATAGATATTTGGGTTACAATTAAGTCTTCATCTATCTGAAAGACCAAGAGAAAACAACCTTCACTTACACTTATAGAACATTTTCATATCGAAGGATGCATTTTGGTCTTTGTATTTCTCTTACAACCTTTCAAAGCTGCATGATGGCTATATTTACAAATATGATTGAGGACATCATGGAAGTGTTTATGGATGATTTTTCAATTTTTTAAGATTCTTTTGATCATTGTTTGCTAAATTTGGATAAAATTCTCAAAAGATGCGAGGAGTCCCATTTGATTTTGAATTGGGAGTAAGTGTCATTTTATAGTATATGAAGGAGTTGTCTTGGGTTTTAAGACCTCATGTAATGCAATTGAAGAGGATCAAGCCAAGACCAAGGTCATTGAAAGGCCCTAAATCCTATAAACATTAAGGGCATCCGACATTCTTAGGTGAATCAGGTTTCTATTAATGGTTTATAAAGGATTTTTCTCTTATTGCTAAACCCTTGACTAATTGTTTCATTAAAGATGTACCCTTTGAGTTTGATGTTAATTGTTTACATGCTTTTGAAATATTGAAGAAAGCACTCACCTCTGCACTAATCTTAACTTCACCAAATTGGTCATTACCCTTGAGATCATGTGGGATACGAGTGATCAGATGCTATCGGATGTGTGCTTAAGAAAAAGAAGGATAAGAAGTTACATGCCATCTAGTATTTAAGCGAGACCTAGATGGGGCCTCAATTGAACTACACCACAAATGAGAAGGAAATGTTTGTCATAGTATTTACTTGTGATAAATTTCGTTCATATCTTTTAGGCTCAAAGTTTATTGTGTTTATAGATTATGTGGCCTTACATTACTTTTTTTTCTAAGAAAGATGCTATGCTAAGACTTATCTCATGGGTGTTTTTTTCCTAAGAGTTCGACATCAAAATAAGAGACAAGAATGAAGTGAAAAACATAGTGGAAAATCACTTATTACCCCTTGAAGGAGGGGAAAGGCAAGAAGAAGAAGAAATTAATGAGCACTTTCTCGATGAAGCTATAATGAGGGAAACCAATCCCTTTATTCTGTGGTTTCTTGATATTGCAAATTATCTTTTAGGTGATAGTTTTCCTTCTAACTCGATGTACTAATAAAGAAAGTGATTCTTGTTTCAATGAACTCGTTATGTATGGGATGAACCTATATTATATAAGATATGCATTGATGGTTTGATTCGTAAGTGTGTTCTTGAAGAGGAAATGCTTGAAGGGTTAACTTAATGCCATAACTCACTTTGTACAGGATACGATATTAAACCAATACAACAATTCATGTATTAGAGTGCAGACTCTATTGGCCAAGTTTTTTTAAGGATGTTAAAGAGTATGTGCTTCATGTTGATAAGTGTAAAAGAGAGGGGAATATTTCAATAATAGATAAGATGCCACTTTCTTATATCTTGGAGGTTGTAAGTGTGTGATATGTCGAGTTTGGATTTTGTAAGACCTTTCCCATACTCTCTAGATAACTCCTATGTCTTAGTTGATGTTGATTATGCTTTGAGATCGGTTAAAGTGATAGCCACTCCAATGAATGATAGTAAGGAAGTACAAAGATTTATTAAGAAGTTATTCAATAGGATTGGAGTGTCTAGGTCCATTATAAGTGATGGAGGAACTCATTTCTATAATAGGCCCTTTGATTCACTTTTTAGGAGATGAGAATTTTATCATAGAGTGGTCACACCATACCGCCTTTAAACAAGTGGCCAAGTAGAGGTATTGAATCAAGGATTGAAGAGAATTTTGGAAAACATAGTGAAAAGTTCAAGGAAAGATTAGGAAATGAAGTTGGATGATACATTATGGGCATACTAGACTGCTTTTGAAACCCCTATAAGTACAGCTTTATTTAGACTTGTGTATGGCAAGGTGTGTCACTTAACATTAGAGTTAGAACATAGGGCATATTGGGAAATTAGGAAGTTGAATTTTTATTGGAAGTTGGTCAGTGTGAAACGATTGCTACAACTTGATGAATTAAAGGAGCTTAGGCATAATTCTTATGAGAACTCCAAGTTGTATAAAGAAAGGAAAAGAAGTAACATGATTTCCATCTCAAGATAAAGGAGTTTAAGAGTGGGGACTTGGTGCTATGGTTTAACTCAAGGCTTTGGTTGTTTCCCAAGAAGCAAAAGTCAAGTTAGAGTGACCCATTCAAAGTAATTCAAGTGCTTAACCATGGAGCCTTAGAATTGGAGAATGATAAGGGTGAAACTTTCAAGGTTAATGGCCATAGATGCAAACCATACTTCTAAGGAAAATTCTCATATGAAAGGGAAGTAACTTCTTTCCTTTTCTCTATACCTTCATGACTCACTTGAAACATGGTCAAGCTTATGACCTTAAATGAATCATGTTCTAACTTGTTCTTATGGTTTTTTATGCATTTCTTTCAAATTCTTAGGTTTTTTTATGCACTCTTTTCATTTTGTCGTATGCCTAAATTGTGTTTTCTTGAGTTTGATTGATGTTCTTAGGTTGATTTCGATGTTATTTCTTGAATTTAAAGGCTTGATGTGAATGTATAACAAGTGAGAGCTCAATTTATGCAAAAATAGGCTAGAATAGGGGTATCCTTCTGTCACACTCATGTTTATGATCAAGGGTGATAGAAAACTAACAAAGGCCTTTAAAACATGATCATGATAGGTGTCCTTGGCTTATTCGACTTTTGCTCTTTAAAACCTTACCTTACTCCATTTTTTTCACTTCTTTTCTTTCCCACCATTTCCCACTCACCTTAATCGACTCTAACATCATATTTTCTAGTCTCCCCACTCCACTTTTCATCAAATCTACATGAGCTTTAATGGATTCTTCACCAAAACTTCAAAATTTCTGCATATTTCTTCTCATCTTCTACTTTTTACTACTATTCACTTTTCTTTTGTACTTTTAGGGTTGTTGTACATATGATTTGGATCTTATTGTTTCTTAGGTTCTATTTTGCAAGTGTTATCCTCCATGCCTTTAAGAACAAACTCCACTGTCTGAAAATCCATCCGTCTAATCCAAGTCAAAGTTGGTAGGCTTGGAGCAAAGAACATTACATCAGATTATGGAGTCCCATTTCCCATCTCTTCTAAGGAAGAAGGTGAGTGTTATACCCTTCTTAAAGATTGAACTATTGTTGCTCCTAAATACTTCAATTTTTAATTCTTGGAAGAGATAGGTCTTAAGGATAAAGTCTTAAAATTGAGTAAAAAGTGTGGTTAGGAAACTTTTGTTCAAATAGATTATCTAATATATAAAGAGTTAACACTTGAATTTTTCACCTCCCTGTACTATGAATCAAATAGGTTAAATTTTTTTTTGTTTAGATTAAGAGATCAGGCTCACTAATTGGATGAGAAAGTTTTAAATTCAATTTTTTCTTTCCTAAAATCATATGTTAAAGATTCAAATCAAGACATTCAAGTTACATAGTATTGGAAACACCTTACTGGACTACATGATTTCATTGCCTATAATGCTTCAAATGTTTTTTTTACTAGTTAAGAACATTTAATTTTACACATGTTTATGTGCAATGTCATTTTTAGAAAGACCTAAAGCAACAATATTCTTCAAGGAAATTGTTTTTATTATGGTGCATGGATGCCAAAGTTAAACTTCAAAACATCATTTCATCTTTTTCATGCTTCAGTCTAATTTGTCGCCAAACAAAACTACTATTTAGGAATGGGACTATTACCTTGGCTCAATATTTTTCCATTGATCTTAATGATTGAACTGTAATAAATTATGAGTATTTTAATGCACCATATTTGAGGAGAGTTGAAATTCTAGAGCACCACATTATAGAGCTTCAAAACCCTCACTCTCATACTACAGTTAAGCTCAAGTTTACTCAAGGAGCTTCTAATTCAACTACTGCATATGAATCTGATGATACCTCTAACAATGAATTTGATGAGTCCATTTGAGAATGAGTACTCAATGTAGTGGAGGCTAAAAACAAGAAGATGGAGCAGTGAATGGATTAAATGGACGAACAATTAAAACAAGTAGCCCGTCAATAATGCTACCTCACTAAAAAGTTGCTTAAATCTTTACGATTTAAAGGATCGAAGTGAACTCTTTAAAACCATCACCCACCACCACCCTCTGTGTAAGCTTTTCTCACCCTCTTAGCTTGTATTTGTGCTATGTTATTCCTTGTGCATGTGTTATTGTGTTGTTTTTAATGATTATTGTTTTTACTTTTGTTTCTTTATTCTTTATGTTCTTTGTTTTTATAGTTCCTTCATACATTAAGGATAATGTTTTCTTTAAGTGTGGGGGGCTAGCACATGCATGGCATTTTGTTGCATTTGTATGACATTTTTTATATGAGCATGCATTACAATTCTCATATTTTTATGCAAACTTTTTTTTCATTTTTGTGTGCGTTTTGTTTCAATATGTGAGATTTTCATAGGTTTGAACGTATAAATGGCACGACTTTAAATGGAAATGGATTAACTAAGAACATGATTGTTTAAGTAGAGAAGAAGTATCGCCTCGTGAAGTTCACTTATGATTTTCTTTCCATTGAAATTGAAAATTATTTAGGATATTTTTATCTTTTGTTACTTCTTTGACATTTGGTTTAATGAAATTTATATAAGAATTTGACTTAATTAGTAGGCATTGTGAGTGATCCTTCATGGAAAGAATTGACTAAAGAGTAGTGACATAGGCTTACAATATAAATGAAATAAGAAATGTAATGACTACTCCGTTAACTCCTAGTGTGATAACAATAAATTAAATGAAAAAAGAGTTAAGAGTAGAGCCAATATGCTAGTTGTGAGATGTGATTTGGTTGAGTAATAGGGGTGTGCCCCTAAAGACATACACCTTCACAGAAAAAGGCCAAATGACACTCCAACCTTACTAAAAGAACATTACTTAGTTGAGTAACTAGAAGTGTGTCCCTAAAGAAGTGTACCATTGCGTAAAAAGACTAGGTGATTGTTTTTATCCAATGTAAAAGAATTAAAGTTTAAGAGAAAAAGGTGAAACTGATGGACCTCTTCTTTTAAAATCAAGGCATCTCATGAATGGTTGTATAATGATGGCCTAATTTCACTTGGTAATTGGACATAATGCATGCTTACAAATTTCTTAGATGTAATAATAGGATAGTAATGCCCTAATTAATATGCATTTTCAATTCAAAAACCTTTGTGAAGTGAGTGGATTAAGTGCGTACTTTGGAATTATCTTGAATGATTAGTATGCCTAGCCAATCCAATTCTATGATATCTTTTACCATGGATGCATTCAAGCTATCATCCATTATTACATCTTGTGTGCCTTGAATTTAGAGTTTTTCTTAAGGACAAGCAAAAGTTTTAGTGTGGGGAAATTGATAGGTGAGTTATTAAACTATGATTATAGAGTGTTTCTAAGTATTTTAAGTGTTATTTGTTTGTTTGACACTTAGTTAACATGATATTTTCTATTTTTTTCATTTTCTTTTATGTGCTTAGTTTTTTTTATTATTTTTTAATGATTGAGGGCAAGATTTTGAGCTCATTTGAGAAATGGGTTGATGCACTTTGATGTATGGATGAACAAGTAATAAGTGAAGCTCAAACAAGCACTAGTTTTGGTACAAATTGCTTTGGAGATGCATTAGGTGTACTCCTAGATCTTGAATTGTTATGAAATTTTATGAAATTCAAGAGCATCATATGAGGAATCTACATATCAAATATCATGAACATCAGAGGTATGTAGAAGAAGTTACATAAAAAAAATTGAGGAGAGTAAAAATTTCAAAAACCTAGAGCCTTTTTGGTGCACAATCATGCAGCTACAAGATCATGTAACTACTTGGAGCTAAGAATAAGGGTTATAGCAAAGATGAAGCTTTGACATGTCCAAAGGTTTTTAAGACTTGGAGACTACTTTTGGACATCTTTAAGAGTTAGAAACCCTAAGATTAGAAACCCTAAGAGCCTTTATATCATTAAGACACATACTAAAAGAAGAAAAAATGAGGTTTTGGTGGCCAACCCGAGAAGGAAACACAATCATCCTTAGGATTCATCAAGAGATACCAACCTCCAGATATTCCAGCATTAAAGGAGTGAAGAGAAAAGCTCCATGCTTCACATAGTTTTACTCTTTTCTCTCTTTTCTAATTTTTTTAGGGAAACTATGTTAGATGGGGATTTTATAAACATTAAATGTAGCTGAATCTTTTTGGAGGAATTAATTTTTAAACTATTTTGTGGAACTCTTGCTTATTGATTCAAAATATGAATGCTTGTGATATTTATTATGCTTAAACCTTGTAATAGATTGAGAGATTAGACTTGGTAATTTCTGTTGAGTGTATAATGAGAATTGATACTTAATAGACCTATAAATATCAGGTTTATTAATTGATTAAAGAGAGATCTTGGCTGATTGATAGATTTTTTACAAGATTGCTTCACATCTAGTTATATTTCTAGGAAAGTTTTTATAAATTAAGAGATTGTAAGACTAGTTCTATTTTATTCAATTAGGAAAAATTAGTTACATCTTGAGAGAGGGTGACTAAGGAATTAGAAAATCTTGGGTCAAATATAATTAGATCAATAAACTAGGAGGGAAACAAAATAGGGGTAAAAGTGATTCCTAGCTTGTAATCTCTAATTATCCAAATTCTTGCACTTGTTATTCAATTTGCTAAGTTATTTTATTTTATTTTATTTTATTTTCAATTCTTGCTATTTGTTCTTAAGCCTTAAACAAAATACAACTTAAATCGTTGGGTAAGTAAATCTAATCCTTGTGGGACAATTTTCGTTATACTACAAGTTTACAACCCATGCATTTGTAGTAAAGCGTAAAACAAGTTAGCAATCAACATAGGTTTTGTATATAAATTGGTAGGTTTAGACATTGTTAGGACTACTTTACAAAACTCCCGACATAATTCCTACCCTTCCCTTTATCATTGAATTTCCTTTCACTTAAATACCATTTAAGCTCCTTTGCTTCTTATTCAGTAGGGACTTTGCTTTTATTACTAGATTTCTTGCATCGTGCACTGTAATCACCATCTTAATTCCATTCTTTTCCCTTATGCTCTTGATGGCACTGTTTATATGCATAAAAATATATTGTTTCTAATAAGGTGATAGGAATCTTCCTCTCAGTAGCTGCTTCCTCCTCCTCCATGAGGAAATTAGATTTCTACCCTCTTTTCTTCTCCTCTCTTTTGATTTTTCCCACCATACTAGAGCTCCTCCCTTCAGGTGATAGGCAACTTGACCTTTTCTCCCTCTAAAATTTCAATGTAGTCATAGAATTACTTTACCTCCGCTAACCAATCTAGGAAGCCTTTTATTTCTAGATATTTCCTAAAGGTCGGGATTTCCACCTTTAACTTTTATTTGTATTCTTCTCCATTCCTTGACTAAATTACCTTCTCCTCATTGGTGGAACGATTTTCATGATCCCAATGTTTAGTATTTTGAATGTGAGAATTTCTTGCAAGATCACCTTCCTTACCAACTAGATCTCAACTCTTCTATTACAATCTCCTAGAATTAATTCTTATAATTGATCTTGAATTAATTTCAACTGACATTCCATATTTCCAATTGAATCTCTTTGTTCTTCAACTGCTATCCAAACTTTAGATAACCCATGAACATTATCATTAGTGTTGTTAGCCATAATTAAACGAACAAACCTTAGGATCTCAAGGCCCTAATACCACCTGACACAGTGCGAAAATGTATACTCTAATATAAGAATATATAAAAAAATAAATCCAATCCAAACTTTATAAGAAATCTAAAAGGCTATACAAAACCCTTTGAAAACACTAAAATTTTATTCAATAATTGGAAATTTTTTGTTTTTAGAAGATAAAAGCAACTATTTATATATGTCACAAACCTTAAAACCTAACAAGAAGGATAAAATCATCATTAACTCTACTAAATAAGATAGACACCTAAAACATAATTTTCCTAATAAAAAAATGACTAATTGAACATCAATGGCAGTTGCTAGAAGATTATAATAGTGCCATCCTAAGAGTTCATCCAGTGGTTTCCACAACTTGTCTCATAAACATAACTCAAGTTGTGACATCTTTCCTCATCTATCCAATGTATTTCACAGCTTGTACTATAGGTGTGACCCAAACTATAGTATTTTTCTTCCACGATAGTTTGAGATAAGCACTAATGGCACTAAAAAAACTCCTAATAGATTTAACATTATTCGATGAAAGAAGTTTCCTAATGAAATCAATTTTAGGTAAGTCTACCTCTATGCCTTTGCTAGATATCATGTGTCCTAAAAGAATGCATTCATGAACCATGAAATGACATTTTTCCTAATTAAGCACTAAATGAGTCTCTTCACA
The DNA here is from genome assembly GCA_028565735.1 of Pinacopodium congolense. Taxonomy (NCBI): domain Eukaryota; kingdom Viridiplantae; phylum Streptophyta; class Magnoliopsida; order Malpighiales; family Erythroxylaceae; genus Pinacopodium; species Pinacopodium congolense. The sequence goes on from JAOXYD010211006.1 coordinate 18,513, forward strand.
TCTAATTAAGGCTTTCTCCAAGTTATCTAAACATGCATCAAATGAAGTGCCAATTATAGAGAAATCATTCATAAAAATCTCAATGTAAGTTTCAAGCATGTCAAAAAAGATAGCTATCATGCATCTTTGAAATGTAGCTTAAGCATTACATAAACCAAATGGCATGCATCTATATGCAAATATACCAAAGGACATGTAAATTTTGTTTTATCTTAATCTTTCAAGACTACTAGAAACTACACATCGATGATGGTTTGAGCAGTGGTCATGAAAGGTCTCCCAAGAATGATAGGGATGTCTTTATCTTCCTCCATTTCAATGACTAAGAATTCCACTGGAAAGATGAACTTGTCTACCTTTACCTAAACTTCATCTATGACCCCCTCGAATATGTAATGGACCTATATGTTACCTAAAGCAAAACTATGGTAGGTTTGGGCTCCACTAATCCAAGCTCTTTAAAAATAAAAAGAGGCATCAAGTTAATGCTTACACCCAAATCCATTAAAGCCCTATCTATATGTAAATCAACAGTAGTATAAGGAATAATAAAACTCCCTAAATCCTTGAGTTTTGCAGGAAACTTCTTCAACAAGATGACCAAACATTCCTTATTAAGCTTCACTGTTGCATACTCTTCAAGCCTCCTCTTGTTAGACAAAATTTCCTTCAAGAACTCAACAGAAGAAGGCATTTATGCTATAGCCATAGGTAAGGGAATATTAATATATAGTTTTTTAAATATCTCAAGGAATCTACCAAATTGCTTATTTAGTGGTTTACCTTTTAATATCTAAGGATAAGAGATCCGAGGTCTTACTGTATTTATGATAGGGTCAACTAATAACTTTGGATGATCCTCCTTTGCAATTAGTGCTTCCTTGTCCTCCTTGCTTGCTGCTTAACTCTCTTCTTCTCCACTATTCTTTGCTTCTTCATCCTTTTACTTACCCTCAACTGCCTCAAGCTATCTACCACTCCTCAATGAGATTGCCTTCATATTCTCTCTTGAGTTGGCCCTTGTGGTGCTAGGAAACAAACCCAAAGTCCTTTCCTTTAACAAGCTCGTAATTTGGCACATCTAGTTCTCTTTATATTTTTGACATCGGCTTCGTGATTTTGCATCCTATCTTCCACAATAGAAATATACTTCGTTAGCAGCTCATCACAGTTAGGTTTTTTTAACAATATAGTGGGAACCTTGAAACCTGGAGGTGATGGTCTCTAGACATTAGATGGTTTCTATTCTGATTATTGCTCTAATAGAAGTTAGGATGATGCCTCTACCCAAGATTGTAAGTAATAGAATATGGGTCCCACTGCCTATTATAGTTTCCCATATAATAAGCCTCTTCTAGTTATTACATGAAGGAGTTCCTAACTGACATTCAGAAGATGGTTGGGAAAGATCATCACAATGCTCACACATAGCACAGTTCTTCATACATGAGCTTGGACCCCCCCTTTACATCAAACTATCCAACTTCTTAGTTAGCACCTCTATTTGAACTGATAAGGCCACTATATTATCCATTACATGAACACCTATAGGTCTTCTATAATATCTCTCTGTATGGTACTGAAAACTACTTGTGGTCATCTCATCAATCAACCTGTAGGCGTGCTTTGGTATCTTTATCATCAAGCTACCCCCTACTGCTGCATCTATGGTGCTCCTACTGGATAGTGTCAGTAATGTATATAAGGTGTTAACCTACTACTATATAGAGAATTCATGACTAGGGCATTGTGGTAACATCTTTCTG
>JAOXYD010211030.1:0-20276 GCA_028565735.1 Pinacopodium congolense
TAATTAGATATCAGCCAAGGAAGGTTTGAGCGTGATTTTGTGTATAAAAGTAAAGAGCAAAGAGCCTTTATATATAGTCATGATGTAGTCAAAAATAGCGATAGCAAAGTAAACAAAGACGGCTCTAGTGAAAGGATTGAAAAGATTCGGAAGTATATGAAAGTGGATAATGAGTTTGGATACATTTGAATCTTTTGGTGTTATTATATTTGGACGACAAACAAGTTGCATGTTCGTGCCTCAATAAAGTCTGAGAGACTGCGCGTTGATTAGTATCCATAGATTTCTTACCACCCCTAGGCAAAGCGCTCAATGAAGGTAATTTGTCGATTAAAAAGGAAAGAAGAGATATCGTAACTTGAAGTGCATGATAAAGGAATTTTATGATATAATTTCTTTATTTTATTTATTTGAAATTTCCATTTTGATACTTTTATATTTTCATCAAATATTTTCAGACATAGATGCAATGCATCTCTCATAATTACACATTTCTTCTATAAAATAATATATATTTTAAGGGTTAACTATCATTTATGTCACTCTAATTTCACAACTATTAAATAGATCCTTGAAATTTTCTACTTCCTTCACCTATTCATCCTCTAACAATTTCATTCCACATGGACTAACAAAGTGGCATCTAGACATGTTCTCATAGCATAATGCATCCATGTAGAAATTTCATGTGGTGATTAGATGAAATTTTCTGCCTCGATCCAAAAGGACGCTTTTTTATTGTTTATTGAATTTGTTAACTTGATAACGAATCATTGACTAAACAACATTATTTTTTTGTCATTTTGAGAAATTGAATAAGCATCTCTCCTATTTCCCCTTTTTCATCATCAGTAGCATCTGATGTTGATGAAACCTTGTATGTGTTATCATGTGAAGGTTTAACAAGTCTAAACTAAGCCTTTTCTCTTATATATATTTCAACATAAATCTAAATGGAATTATTCATAATTGATTTTGCTCGGTACATCCTCATGTACAATATTCTTATTCAAGCGAATCCTAACATAGAAGTTTTCGATTCACTGCATCATCAAAGTTCTTGATGAAGGTGCGGAGGTGGATAGACAAAAAAACCTTTTAAAAGTTTTTTTAAGGTCTTTCAAGAATTTGAAAAGTATGTTAAAAGTAGAGGATGGCAATAATAAAAGAGACATAAGGTTTTTAGGAGATTATTATATAGAGTACAGAGTTAAAGTCGTAAACATACTCATAGAAAAGAAATATAGGCAAGCTAGAAGAGGAAAGCTTCAAGTTATTTACTAGATTTTTTAGTCCTAACGAGTTCCTGTTAGCCTTTGTTCTTAGGATAACTATGTCATTCTTGAACTTTCTAGTAAGGAGAGCTAAGTCATTCTCACTATTTTCCTAAGAGCTCTCTTCTTCACTAGACTCCTCTTTCTTGGCTTTAAATGCCAAGTTCTTTCTTCTTGATATAGCTTCCTCCTCCTTTGCTTTCATGTCGTTCATCCTCATCTCAAGTGTGAGCAATGAGCCTATTAATTCATTGAAAGGTAAAATGTTCAGGTCTTTTGCCTCTTGAATGACGATCACCTTTGCCACTTATTCCTTTGGTGAAGACCTCAAAATCTTTCTAACAAATTCAAAATTTGAATATGTCTTTCCTAGACCATTTAATTAATTTATGATGTCAATGAATCTAATATACTTGTCATAAATTCTTTCATCATAATGCATGAAAAAAAACTTATATTGATGAATGAACATGGACACCTTACTTTTTTTCACTTAATTGATACCTTCATGAGTAATTTATAATGCATGGCAAATTCTATGAGCTATTTCACATAGACACCCTATTGAATTCATTCCTACTTAATGCACAAAATAAAATGTGAATAGCTCTATTATTTATTGAAACTAATCTTTCATGTTCTACATTCCCCTTTTTCCTTCACCCTAAGAAATCTTTAACCATTTTCGATATTAGTGGAAATGTATGACCCTTTACTAACTATATCCCAAAATTTAACATTTGTTGCCACAAGAAAATATTTTAACCTAATTTTCCAATACAAGTAATCATTCCCATAAAAAAAAATGATGCCCTACTAATGTTTTAAAACTATGATTAGATGAACTAGTAAATGTGTCATAATGAATGTCTGCTCACAATTTTGTTAGAAATTAATGTAAATATGAGACTAAAGCTCTAATACCAATTGTAAGACCTAAGAGGCACTCAAGGAGTTTGGGGGTCGGGGAAGAGGCTAATTGAGTATTTAAAAATTTTCTAAACTAAGAAAACTAGCCACTAATCTAATTCAAACTATATGGATCACTGGTCCAATATTCAACCTAGTATGAAATGCAAATGAATATATCAATTCATTCACTATATAAACAACAAATAATTAAATTAATAAGAAATCAATGAGGGGTTTAAGGATAGGAAAATACACAAGAAATTTATCAAGGTTCAACCAACCACTTGCCTACTTCCTTTCTCAACATTGTTGATGTTGGATTTTTTCACTATATAAAAATTCTATTACAAATTTTATTTAGGGGTAAAGAGAAACCCTTACATATAACAATATTCTTTTTAAAAGGTGAAGAGAAACCTTGAACAACCTTTTTTAAGGTAAAGAGGAGTCTTTATAAGATTTAATGTCAATTGAAACAAAAAAAACCCCATTATAGTTACAAAATACACTTTAAAAAGATGTTTTACTTAAAACTTAATTAAACCAAGGGTTCTTTGCCTTAAATAAAAAAAATCATGGATCAATGATGAACTTGAAAGCTTAAAACACATAATATGGAAAATTTTATGATTAATGATAACGTGAAAGATAAAATGCACTAAGTCTGGACATATTTTTATAAATGCGATTATAAATGTTTCAAATAATAAAATAAGCATCTAAAAATTCACTTGTATAATCAATGAAACCCTTGAGGACTCAAACAAATAAAATATAGTAATTTGATAGCAATAAATTTGAATTAAATGATTGAAATCTATGATGACAATAATGAAAAAAAAACAGGTAACTTATGAAAAATTTGAAATTTTGGAGCTCAAATTAATTATTTGAGTGCATAAAAATCAAAGTGAAAGATTTAGTGCAATCTTGAAACCTTATACTAAATAAAAATAACAAAATAAAAGCTCTAGAAATAGATTTCAATGAGAAAATCGAGATGGACAAAATATGATCACTAAAACAGAGACAACTTGATGAATATGCTTATGTGAGCTTTTAAAAAAATTAAAATGACATAAAAAAATGAAGTGATCACTCTAAGATAGTCTTAGGACCTTAAACAAATAGAAAATGATAAACTTAAAGCACCAAAAAGATATTGGGTCAATGAAAATTGAAGCTCATAAAAGAGAGCACAAGAATATTGATAGCTTTGATGTTTGAGAGATTTTTAGCTTGCAATCTTGTTTTTAAGAGAATAAAGAATGTTAAGGATACTCAAGAACACATATATATAGTGTTAGCAAGTAATTAGAGACGTTAGAAACAAAAAGGAGTCGTTAGGGAGGTGAATGTTGCCAAAAACCTATAAGTTTCATCTTTAAAAAATACTAATTGTTAGCTATTAATGATAGCTCCTAATTTTATCAATGGTGCCACTAATCATTGATCAAAACCACTACTGCTGTTCCAGAACTACAATGACACCGTTGATCTCTTACAACCACCTTTGTGAACCATTGTTTATGGCTTAGAATTACATAAAAATGATGCAAACTAAGATCAAAGCTTTCCAAATAGTTTCCTATCATTAAAAATGACTTCAAACAAATTTCAAAATATATTTTAAGACTGAGTATTTGCTAAATTATACTTCAAAATTTTGTAGAATGAGTATGGAAAATTTTGCCAAAATATAATATTATTTGTTGAACTAATGAATTTCTCTAAATTAGAAATCCTAAAAGCATTTAAGAACTAACAAACATCATCTTAAACTTAAACCAAAATTTACTATATTATAATATTAAGATAGAGCAATAATTTCAACAATAAACATCAACTAATTTGAAATCACTCTAATTCAGACAAACCCTTATTATTTGAAGATCAAAATAGGATAGCAAAATCTTAACTCAAAAGTTCAAATATGTTCACTTAAAAAAATACCATTGATGATTCTTCTGTTGCCTTTAACTAATTTTCTCCATCAAGTTGTAGCCTAATATCATATAACTTGAATTAATATCCTATAAAACTTTAAAGTAAGGTTAGGATCACCAAGTTTGGAGCCAACATATAATAAAATTGAAGGGAAGAATTAAACATTACTTAACCTCACCTTCGAGATTCTAAAAATACTTTACATGTGTATCACCTCTATATCCCTTCTACTCAAACGATGAAGTATTCTGATTTTTCCCTAATTCTTATTAAAAAATGAAAAAATAAGTAGGGGTTTGGACATAGACAAGTAATGTTTTAAGTCTCAGTTTTAATGGAAAAATAAGACTCAATCAACCCATTGAGAGAGAAATAATGGACTCAAAAAAAGAAGAAGAAGAGAAAGATGACTTGAGATTGATAGAAAAACGAAAACTATTTAAGAAAAACCAGCTTAAAAAAAGGTTACAACTACGCATTAACTTTAAAAAACCATTTGGCACAGTATAAAATAAGGAAAAATGGTGAAAGAGAGATTGTCAATAAGAGAAGCTTAATACTCATAAGGAGAGCATGAGTAAAAATTTATGCTTATTTGGTTCCCTTTTTCAAAAGGAAACTAGGAACCTCTTATATGGCTAAATATAAGACATGGATCAAACCTTTAAAAAATATTGACACTCAAGATTGAGACACTACTCATGGTGAGGATTTCATAACTTTTTTTGTTTGTTTTTACAACTAATATGTTTGTGTTTCTTTCCTTTCATAAAAGATGCCAATTCATGTTAATGTCAAAACATGCCATAAGCAGTAGCCACGTAGGCTAAGGACAAATGGTAAGGAATCAATTTTCTTTATTCCTCTCTAAATATTACCTTTTCAATGCTTTTAAGCATCACTTTTTTTGTTTCCTTTTTTCTTCTTCTTTGAGGGAATATTTTTGCTTCTCCTTGCCATTGTTTATCACTTTAAAGGTTTGCAATTTTTGAATCAATTGAAACCTAATTTTATTATCAGTTATTTTTATGCCACTATTGATTTTTTTATTCTTCTATATTTTGATTTTTCATTTTATTAAATAATGCCTAGTTTTCTCTTTTCTTGCACATTAGTTTCAAACTCAAAAGTAAGGTCATTGAAAATAACAAAAATTAATAAAATATGAGACTAACAATTAAAAATGCACGTGTTTATTAAATATAATATATTTTTTAATGTTGATTTTGCAAACAAAAATTTCAAAGACAAAAATGGGACAATGTCGTGTTTACACATATTCTTTTAATTCAATCTTCACACATTAATTCCAAAACTTTCTATAATCTGTCTTATAACATTACTCTTTAGTATTACCTTACATCAAGTAAACATCTTCATCAGTATCTTAATATTTTGTTATCATCAAAATTATGATTTTGAATTGATAGAGATTAGCCTAGCAAGCTTCGAGTTTGAAGAGTCTAGTGTAAAGGAGAACATTTTAGTGAGAAAATAAAAAGATAAAAGGCTTTATAGAATGGAGCCATTTTACTCATCTTGATAACATTACTCTAATCCTTGAGAAGATAGAAGAAAAATTGACTAGAATAATGATGGCATGTTACTCCTTTCCCAAGCCTTATTAAAGTTAATAAAAAGGTAAAAAATTCAGGTGCCGTTTGATTGAGTTTTTGGTTGTGATTTTTTATTGTGGATGTTATATTTTTGTATTGGATTTTGTGTATTTTTATAAATTTTTGTATTGTCTGTCTTGATTTCTGTGCTGTATTAGAGTGATTTTTTTAATTTCTGTGATGTTCTTTATTGATTTTTGTGTTTAGAAAATCTGAAAACCAAATCAAAAAACCAAAGCATTCTCAAGCAGGCCCTCAATGATCCACTGAAATGTTGTTGATTTGTCCCTTCCTCCTTTAGTGTCATTTTACTTCTAAAAAATATGAGAATATATACTTATTTTTTGTTATAAAGAACAAGGCAAACCTTTGATCAAGAATTAGGGTTTTATATTATGTTTCAGTTGTCATTGATGTTCATAAGTTTATTGAAGCAAGATGATGAGAGTTAATATTCTTTAAGAGAATTTTTTCATTATTTTTTAAGAACTCAAATATGTTCTTATCAAGGGAACTTGTGGTGATCAATCCTCGTATAGTTTTGGGTCTAATCAATAAATTTGATTAAGGTCAAATTTTCTAACTTGATTTAAAGATAATCTTACAAATTTATTCTATGTAATTAGGTTTTAGATTGTTTATAGTCTAAAGATTGCATTAATAATTTTGTTAATACAATAGCTAAGACCAACTAAAATGGACATTCTAAAAGGACGACTAAAATTCAAAAAGACATGTTAAGAGCTTGATTTTTCATACCATAGACGTGCAGAGCAAGCATTCGCTTTTAATTAAGTTTGCAAATATTGGTAGCTTTCATTTTATTATTTAGAAGGCGCCTTATGAGAGTCTATATAGATTTGAGTGTATGTTACGCTTATAGTAACATGAGATTGGAGAGAAAATAGAACTATAAGTCACTTTCAAGGTTTAAGGTACAATTTGGAAAAGATTATAATTGAAAAGATGGGGTTATTAGCTGATATTTGGTTGATTGAACTCATGTATTGATTGTATAAATGATCTTAGAGAATTTATCATTTAGGATTCAACTTATGGAGATTTTTATAGGTGAATTAGGAAGTTTCTACCTAAAGAGGAGCCTTTAGGAATGCCAATTTGTTTGGAAAGAATTGATATAGTAGTTCTCTAAAACAAAACTCGTAGAATTGATAAGAAAGGATAATCCTATATTATATATATGATAAGTACTTTAAAAAAGTTACTTTGAATTGTAATAATTGAATATATTTTATAATTATTTGATCGAAAACCAAATATTTCTACTATATTTTTTTGAAAATTTAAAAGAATGCATTAATAAATCTATTACTATACAGTATAACTTTATAAAAACTACACTACAAGCAGGAACAATCCATTAGTAAACTAAAGAATAAAAGAAGAAATCATTAGACTAAAAGCTAATGAGGATGAAGTGAAATTAATAATCTAGGAAAATTAACAAGCCTACCTATTCTTTCTACTTAAAATAATATAAATATGCCTGTGATTTTAAAAGGATTAATATAATAGTTTTAGGGTACAAGCCCTTTTATACTTTATGATGTAAAAAATGTCTTATAATGAAGTGATTCAATCCATCTAGAATGTTACTAATATTTCATCGTCATTTATATTTGGTATGTGTGTGTGCATGTATACATATATATATCTATGTCTCCTCATTTAAGGATCCTTTAAAATATTTCATTATCGTATTTTTTATTATTTAACTTATGGATTCGATTTTTTTCAATACTGTTTATTATATATGTTATTAAATTTTATGAGTTTAATTTGACATATTTTTGTTAGTTAGTTCTAAATTTGAATTTTATACATTTAATTTAGGTAATGAAACAGTTTGGGTCGTGTCTTTTTTTTTTTAATTGAAATCTATGTATATAACTAATACGTTTTAGGGTATTCTCATAGGAAATAAGCTTTATAACTCTATTTGGGGAGTGATTTCTTACTTTTCCCTCTTATCCAAATACATTTATATTCAATTATAAATAGCTATATAATGAAGGTTAGGCACACTCCTTCATTGGTAACAATTATGGATCATTTATATTTTAAATCTTAGACATCTCTAGTAATGTTGCTAACATTACGAAATATGTCTTATATTTTGTTATATAACTCGTGACTTATTGAGATTAGTGACACTCCTAATTTTGATATTTTTTTAAAACTATGAAATTAAAACTAAATGAATAATATTTTTTCAAGGTAGCATGTAATTTTTTTTAGGTAAAGAAAACTACATGTACATCATAGTGTAAGAGAGAGTTTCAACGACTATCAATTGAATGTTTAATAATTACTTTAACAAAATTAATTACTTAAAAAATATCATTTGGACCCTAACATTTTTATCGATACTTAGGTTAGACCTAATATTTTAAAATTTTTAAAAAACCCTAACACTTTAAGAACATTAAAGAAAACCTAATGTTTTATAAATGTTTTAAAAGAACCCTAATCTTAAGTTCTATTAACCCTTCTGTTATGTACCACGTGGCACTACCATGTGTCAATTTTTTATTTGTCAAAAAATTTAAGTAAGTCCTACACCGCCACGTAGAGTAACTTCCTGGAATCTTTACATAATCTTTAAATGAAAAATGTTATAAAAATTTACATATTGTAGGGGTAGCTCTATTGGAAGAGAGCCATCTCTAAATTTCTAGTAATTGCATTTTCGATTCATGCTAACCTTGTTACTTTTAGCAATAGAAAAAAACAATATCATTTTCTTTATATGCATCCTTCACAAATGGAATCATTTAAGTCTTAAAGTAATGAAATTGAGGATGTGGATAAGTATAGTTCACATGGAAAATTTTTTACCTAAGATTTCACACAAATCTCAATATTCCTTTTCTAGTAGGAAGAAATGCCACTGTTTAGTGACAAAATTATTTATATTAAGGTTAGTGTGAATTGAATGTGTGAGCCCTAAATATTTAAAGCCAACTCCCTTCCAACCAAGTACATGGCCCCAAATATTTAAGACCAATTATCTTCTAAACAAGTTATCCCTATAATACGTAACCTTTCATAATGCCTCCTACTTGAAATATATGTAGATTTTAGTAAGTTAGCCCACATGGAAACACAAGACCCATCTAAAAGTTTTGAAAAATAGAAAATTGGCACTTGGTATATAATGAAAGGATTAACAAAAGTTGAGGCTAGGGCTAAATGTTTTTGAAATATTAAGGTTCTTTTTGAACATTTCTAAAATATTAAGATCCATTTTAAATGTCTTCAAATATCAGGGTTTAACCTAAATATGGTTTAAAATGTTAGATTTTGTGGCCTATATTTAAAAAAAATTATTCCGTTGACAACCTAAGACCAATAAATGGCAAGCACGCTTGTCAATAAGTAGTATATAATGATAAGTAACTAAATATCGTATTACATAAGGACTCATTTGCAAATATCAAGTCACATGAGGCTAATTATTTAGACAATACAAAATTGGAATGATGAAAATTTAAAACTAAATAATTAGGTTTTAATTATTGGGAAAAAAATCTAGTAATCCTTACACAAGTCTTTAAAATTTGATCCACTTTTAGGTTCAAGTATGTTACCTAATTTATTTTCCAATAATAAAAAACTAATAGTCATGAATTTTCAATTGCCTAATATTTTAACATAGGTGATCAAGCTAAGTTAGATGATATAAGCACTCAGTCAGGTAAAAATAATCCATCTAATCTATTCATAACACATTTAATATCCTAACCTTAGTTAAAACAATTTACACCCATATATTCATCAATGAAAACAAAGATAAAGACATAAAATTCATATTTATTGAATGAAATGGAAATATGGAGTCAATACAAATATAAAGAGAAAAATACAAAAAGTTTAGCAAGGAGATGATCACTCCTTATTGATTTATGGATATTCTTACTATTTGGACGCTCCCACAAGTCCTAATGACAAAATAATGAAATATGGAAAAGAAAATAAGAGTAAACAATGAAAAAACCTTAACTAAAATGAAGTTTGATATAATCTCCTTCTCATATGATTTAAAAAGCCACAAATATGTGTTTATATAGCCTAAGGGTGACTGTTAGCATTTTAAAAAACAAGGTCACAATCATCATTTCATCCCATCAAAGTCATGCATAGTTTATAATTTTATGACTTCAACAATGGTAAAAATATTGATTAATGATGTTGTTTAACAACCACTATTTATGTCTCATTGTCGGTCTTTAACAGTGGTACACAATGAGTATAACAACATCATTTAACGATCTAGTAAATGTTGTTCTAGCATTGTGCAATTGCTTCCAATTGTGACATTTAACTCTTTTTGCTTCTTTTTTGTCCATAAGCTTCAAAACAATAGTAAACTTGAAACTTAACAAAAAAAGAGCTTATGAATAACGTGAATATATGCCTTTAATAGTAAAAGAACTATATATTTTGACTTAAAACTCATATAAATTGCAAATTAAAATTAGGGTTCAAATGACATTTTTTACCAAATAAAAAAATAAGATTAAAGGTTTACGATAATTTTACTAAAGTAAATTTAACTATCATAAAAATATACATTACGTAAAAAATGGATATCAAGTCTTAATAAAATTTAATTATTAGTAAAATATAAATAGAGAAAGATGCAATTAAAAGGAGATATAATAAAAAAATCAAAATGTAAATCAAATGTCCAAACATCTAATTCCATATTAAGTTATTGTAAATATTTTAGATGCTCAATATCATCTATACTCAAAACTTTCATTATGTAAGCGTATGTCATATGGAAACTTATGGTTGTGAAAAATTCTTGTAACTTTTTATATTTGAAAAGAATAATAAAAACTAAATTTTTAGTGTATCTAATGATACCATTTTGAGTTAACTATTCTTTTGGTTAGTATTGCAGTTAAAATGATGAACCATTTACCCTATGCATTTAGATTACTTTCACCTCAATGTATTTCCAAATCGATAGCATATATAAGTAACTTAGCAAAACATCACATTTAAAAAAATTTAATAACAAACGTTTTCATTTACTAGAAGTATTTTAAAAAATATAGCTTAACAAAGAAGAAATAAACAATTCAAAGAACTTGTATTACCAAATATTATAGATTAAACCAAAACAACATTTGTGACATAATTCAAATCAAATAGTGATGTAAATACTTCTTCAATGAAACATCCAAGCATTAATTTTAAACAAAATTCTAATTCAATTATTGAAAATTATAATAACCATCAACTATCTCCAAACAATTCCACGAAGATGACTAATAAATTTTTAAGGCTTAATTCAAAATAGAAACTCTAAAAATCTTATCTTTACAAAACTAAATCCCCTTATTTCTTTCAATGGTGATTAAATAAAAAGGGATTAACAATAATGCAACATTAGAGAAATTTCTTCATTAGGAAGAACTCTTCATTAGCTTCTTGATCTCCATTTCTAATCCTTCAACCAGATTGATTCAATGATATTTTATATTCACACTACAAGTGGCAACCTTTGTGTTGTTTTTCATGGCAACTGTTCCGTTTGCATTTCCTCTCTTCTAATTATCACTACTCTCCCTGCTAATTATACTTCACTTAGCCTCTTTTTTTTTTTCCATAAACTCTTTGAAACTCCTTAATTATCAAGCCTTCCTTGAGTTAGAACTATTTGTTGGTTCAAATTTTAAGTGGCTTGGTTTCTCGCCCTAAAATATTAATATTTTTAGTAATGATAATTCAAATTTATTTAATCTACCTCCGTTTTTTTCTCCTTTTGCAGTTACATGTCATAACTTGTCCCCCCTAGGTTCTAGCAACTCCACTACCCTTTCATCATTATCAACCTCTAATGCTTCCTTAGCCTTTCTTGGGGACAACTAATGCTTTCTTACCCCTACTGCTCCCCTTTCTTCTTAACCTTGTTCTTAAAGCTAGTCTCAGATGATGCTTCCTTAAAAATCAACATGTCTCCATAATTGAAACTAGTCGAGAATTAGTTACCCCTCCTTTAGAAATTCTTAAACAAGGTCTTAACAAAAACCAGGGACTAAAAGAAGTGTCACTATTTAAAGATGATTTATTCATCTATAAATTATACTCTGGTCTAAATGCTCATAGAGGGTGGCTTGATACTTCATCAATACAACTATTTTTGTTAAAATATGGAGACTGAGAATCTAACTAAACAACTTATGGTAAATAATGATTAGGTTGTAGTAGAGTTTATTTCTATAGTGGTTTAATATGTTAGTATGCATGTCTAGGATGAAAATTACATGTTATAGATGTAGTTTGATGTTATTATAATTCTTTTGTTAATGTTTAAGTGATTTAGCATGATGTTTATCTATTTTAGGGAAGAATCCTATCATATTAGTCTGAATATCTAATGAAAATTAAGTGGCATTGAGTTAGGAGGCAAAGAGGAGAAGAAGAAGGAGCTTTAGAGCAATACCTAGGTCGTTATAGTGATAAAGTCACTATAGCAACAAAAGAGTTCAACAGGCACAAGTCATTGTAGTGACTTTATCGCTATTCTATATTCTTAAAGATGATGTGTTCAAGTTATACTGGAGGCTATTTTGGATTGATAAGATATGGAAAAACCATACAAATCACCATTAAAGGAACATCTAAGACAGAACAATAACTATTTTTGAAGGAGAAAAACAACTAGGAACTCAAGATCAAGGTAAAGAAATCAAGATTCAAAGGGTTCTCTAGATTTTCTAGCCAAGGGGCTTCCATCTACATCCATTGTTTATCTTTTCCATTGCTCTCCTTTTGATGTCGAATCTAAATAGTTATTTTTTGGACATGATTATGGATTACTAAATCTAGTTTAGGGTTTATTTTTGAATTATTTTCCTAACTTGTATTTATATATTTAATGTAATGTTATTTGTGATAATTATTGATCTTACAATCTCTTCGAATTAAGAGATTATTTTGATTTATTTGAGCTAGGGTGCATAATGAGAGTTGATAGCTTAACAGACCTAAAATTATCAGATTAAAAAGTGATTGAAGAAAGATCTTAATTGCTTTTTAATTTTCCTTAAGATTGCTTTAAATCCAATTGCTTGTTTAGGAGTAGTGGTGTGAACCGAGAAGTTGCAATTCAACTTGTAAGTATTTTAATTAGGATTACTTGATTTAAGTCTGGAGAGAGGGTAATCAAACTATTAGATATCTAGGATATAAATAAGGTAAAATGAGAATAAAAAAAGATAGAATAACTCCCAAGTTTCCATGATCGAGTAACTTAATTATTTTTCTTTTTTCTATGGTTTAATTCATTAAATTTGTTAGTTTAGTTTAATTTTACAAGCAAGCATATTGGTATGGATGAGGCCATTACTACTATGAAGTGTAAAGGTCTATGTCATAGTTGACATTAGGAAGAAGCTGCCAGAAACTATTCCATTGATGATGTTAAAAAAATGCTAATGACTTATTTCTAAATGAAGTTTAAAAAATGCTAATGAGTTTTTTCTAGATTAAGTTTCTATATCCGATCAATAGAGATCATTGTTTTAGCATTTAGGAAAAATTTAGAAGCCAACTAGTCGGAATTTGTTAAAGGAGACTACCTAGAACTAATAGAACTAGATAGTGACAGTAACTCATCGAGGCCTCATATAGAATTATAGGGATTAGAGATATCTTAGAATTTAGATATTAATGCAGCTATGCAAGACCATAAGGTTGACAATAATACATTGGAATAGGCTCCTCAAGCTTAAGAGTAGGAAACTAACACTAAATATCCTAGTTTAAAGAGTAACTCCTGCTATGTTCAACCTTTAGAAATTGATCGACATGGTCCTGATGTGATAAGACAAGTTTAGTCCAGTGGAATTGGCAAGGATAAGAGTAACCCTAATAATGTTCAACTCTTAGAGGTTCGCGATCATGGACTTATTGAAAAAATATATATCTTAGACTAGTGGATCTAACATGGACATTTACCATGAGGTGGAGATAGTTAACTTATTAAATTCACAAATGTAAGTATTACTGAGAATAATTACAATGGGGAGGGTCTTTAAGTGAAGGAGAAAAGGAGATCAAGGAGAAAAAATTTTGCAATAACTTTATCCTCCCCTCTCTCTTAATTATGGTCTTATTATGCTTAGATGTGAGGGGAATTAACTTCCCCTAGTAAAGAATAACTCTTAAGAAAATATCTTAAGGAAATTAAACATTTTATTTACTACCTCTTAGAAACTAAACTAAAAGAGGAGAGGATGAATAACCTTAATATTTTCAAGAAAGACTAGCTAGTTCTAACTAACCATAATTTACATTACCATAGTAGAATTGTGGTGTCTTTTGATCCTAATCTTATTTGGGTTTCGATCTTTTTTTACAACTTTTTAAATGCTTCATCTTGAATTGAAATTATTATATAATAGTTATTAGTTTCAAATCTCTTTTGCATATACATCTAACTATATTTTTTAGAAAATCTCTCTTTGGAATAAACTAAAGTAAATATCAAGTGGAATGAATGATTATTAGATGGTTTTGGGAGATTTCAATAGCAAAGGAAATTCATTACTAAAGAATTATACTGATGACTTCAATAATTACATTGTGATGATAGGAACTATTGACCTTAAAATGCAAGGGCAGTTTTCCATATGTAGTAATAAGCAAGACAAAAGATGTTTCTTGAGGAAGAATCTTAATAGAGCCATTGTTAATAGTATTTGGTTAAGCAAATTCCCTAAAAGCCTTGCCTCTTTTAGTAATCACTTGTTTTTAGATTATCATGTCATCATCAGTAGACCAGATTTAAGGAAAATGAGACATTTCCCTTTCAAATTCAATAATTAGCTTGCTAATGACCCTAGCTTTGAGTCTCCTACTACCAAAGGAATTAGTCATATTGTCTAAGAACATAAGTATTTCATTTGTAAAAGGAAGTTGCAAAGAATTGAGTAGGAATTGAATATCTTAAATAAGCAGAATTACAGGAATACACAATTAGCTATTTACATAGCCAAAACTAAGCGTAATCATATATAAACCCAGCTTTATCATGATCCACTAAATTAGAAAGCCATAAAAGCTTATATTTAAACCATGAAGGTGAATAATCCCATTCTCAGATAAAGACTAAGGAGAAATGGCCAAAGTAAGGAGATAGAAATTCATTATTCTTTCACAATTCTATCCTTTAAAGAAAGAAAACCAACGGAATTTATTCCCTTCAAATGCGAGATCACAGAATAATAAGTTCTCAAGGGTATTTTATGGAGGAATCTATGGAATACCTCAAAATTTTGTTGGGAAAACCCTTTAACAGTCAATATTCAGTTTGAGTACTTTAATCGTTCATCCAAGATAGAATCTATAAAGTTGATGTTGCTTTAGTAACCATGCCAACCACTAAATTAGAGATTGAGAAAGCCTTATTTTCTTTACATCCTAATCAGACACTAGGTTGTAATAAATTGAATGCCTTAATCTTTCATAAATCTTGTCACTTGGTTAAGCCTATAATGATTGCAACTGTATTGGAATGGGATCATGCTTAAGGAAATAAACAAAACCTTCATTACCTTAATCCCAAAAGTTCCTAATCTTAGCACCTTGAAGGAGTTTAGAACTATCTTTTGTACCATCACCATATCCAAAATTATTTATAAGAAGCTATTCACAAGGTTAAAGAGGATGCTCCAACATTTTATAAATCAATCTCAAGCTGATTTTATGAAGGCCAGGAAACTGAAGATAACATTCTCTTAGTTCATGATTTTAACTAAGAGTATTTTAATAACTATAATAGGAATCCTTTGAAAGCTATGCTATCATAGTTAATTTTAATAAAGCTTATGGTTAGATAGACTGGTCTTTCATCAAAAACACCTTACATGCATTTGGCTTCCCTTTTAAATTCATCCACTAAATTAATTAATACATTTCCACTCTCTTACAGCATCATAGTCAATGGGGAGCCAACATAATCTTTCAATGGTGCAAGAGAAGCAAGGCAAAGGGACTCCTTATCCCTTTACTTATTCACTCTAATTATTTAATTTATTTAGTTCCATTTAAAAAACGTTGTTAAAATAAAATTTTAATAGTGATTTAATTTAAAATTTTGGTCTTAACTTATACTTGAAAATAAAAAACCCTTGTCTACAGAACTTAGGTGATTAAAAAGAACTTTAATAGTTATAACATTGGTTAGGACATAGTTTACCTTACTTTCATTCATCTTTAATTATATTAAAATAACAAAGCAATTGAAATTGATCTTAGTCTCTTGAATATTAATTTTGATTGTAATTATCACTTATATTACTTAGTTATCTCTTTTTACTTCTTAGAATTTCTATTTTTGTATTTATATATTAATATTATGTAATCTGCATGATGACGAATGTAAATGATAGTGAAACTAAAAATCAGTACCTTTTCATATTTCTTTAAATTAATAGCGCCCTTATTTCTCAACTAAATATTTATGATTAGTAACTACCATCTAATTTTATCAAAGATTTTTAGTAACAAATCAACTGTTAGTTTTATTTAACCATATGGCCAGTTTTGTCAAAAACACACCAAAAACTTGTATGAGATACAAGCATTCTTTGGTTACAATTGACTTTTTTGTTTCTAAGAATGAATGAATTGCCAAAAAAACTCTTTTTTCGAAAGAACATTTTCTTTAACAAATTCTATCTTGTATGAATAATATGTTAACTTCAAACAAATGCAATATCAGTAAATCTATTTATTATTAATAAAGAAACTAAAAAAATCTTGATTATTAGGTTGAAAAATTTTAGAACATGTTGGATCCTTAAACTTTTGAATGTATTAACGAAATAAATGAAATAAGGACAAAAGCATGTTTTTCCCCCCTTTTTTTTTCTTGGTTAGACATATATAGACAAAAGCCAGCTATATCTCTCACATCGAAACTGTCAACATTTGGCTCCGTACTTTGACTTCGACTGTCAAAAATCAAATTTAATTCATGTGGATTTATATACGTGTACATTTTTTAATAATCAGCAAACAACAATCACGAGATCGGACAAACTGTTAAGTATTACTGTCTGTAGTTACTGCTGTAAAGTTTTTAGTTTTTGATATTTACTGCTGTATTTGTGTTTTTTAACTTTGGCTTTAGACAGTAACATTTTTTATTAGGTTTTATGTTATTGTTTAAGACTTCAGCAGAAGGTTGTAATAATTAATTGATTTTGAATGAGAAAATCGATTCCAGAGAGTTCTCTATAATCGTAACATGGTATCAGAGCCACAAAAAGGGGATTTAGGGTTCCTCGCTATTCGGTGTGCGATCGACGATCTAGCTTGATGATTTGACCATCGGTGCCAAGCTGGAGTTTCGAGAACCTGTTATCGTTGTATCACAGACCAGTTTTTGGGAGTTTCGTCAATATCGACGCATTTTCTTGGAGGTGCGACGGTGAAGGTTTGAGGTCTGTCAATTTTTTTCTGACGATTTATCTATTTTTTGGGTGTCTCTATGGAGATAGTACATACAAAAGTTTGATTTGTTAACAATGGAGGATATTTCACATGGTTCGTTCACGTCAGCCACCAGACATGCGATTTCGGGAGAGGAAGATCTTTTATACCTTCAAGGATCAGACCACCCAGGTATGATGCTTGTTACCTCTCCTTTAACCGGAAGTAACTTCTTAAGTTGGAGCAGGTCGATTAAAATAGCATTAGGGGCCAAAATGAAGTTAGGGTTTATAGATGGGAGTTGTCAGAAACCTAGTTCTGATTCTCGTGATTTTGACAAATGGATAAGAACTGATTATATGGTGAGATCATGGCTGCTTAATTCTGTCTCTAAGGATTTGGTAGAGGCCTTCATTTACAGTAACTCTGCCCGTGAATTATGGTTATATATTGAAGAGAGATTTGGTGAGAGCAATAGACCCTTAGTTTACCAATTACAGAGACAAATTAGTACTGTATCACAAGGAAACTTATCAGTTGCTAAGTATTTTACTAATCTGAAGAAACTTTGGGATGAGTTGATCTGTCTCATGCCTGTTCCACAGTGCACCTGTGGAGCGGCTGGGCAGTGTGTTTGTGGTGCTCCTAAGGCAATGGCCGATTTAGTGTCCCTAAATCATTTGATGCAATTTCTGATGGGATTAAATGATTGTTATGATCCCATTAGAAATCAGATTTTGGTTCTGGATCCTCTACCAACTGTGAACAAAGCTTACTCAATGGTGTTGAGGGTTGAGAAGCAAAGGGAGGTTCAATTGGGTTTTGCTGAAGGGATAGAGAATAATGTGATGATGGTTAAGACACAGCAGCAACATAAGAAGTGGCAGGATGGATCTGCGAAATCCACTGTGAAACAGAAGGGTGTTTTTGTTGATAAGAGTGACATGTTCTGCAACTATTGCAAAAGGAATGGACATCAGAAGGAAACTTGTTTTAAACTGCACGGAGTCCCT
Organism: Pinacopodium congolense; assembly: GCA_028565735.1. Classification (NCBI taxonomy): domain Eukaryota; kingdom Viridiplantae; phylum Streptophyta; class Magnoliopsida; order Malpighiales; family Erythroxylaceae; genus Pinacopodium; species Pinacopodium congolense. Next base: position 18,238 of record JAOXYD010211030.1, read on the forward strand.
GAGTGGTATAAGGAGTTGCAACTCAGAAAAGGAAAAGGGACTGGGAAGTCTCATTCAGCTAATGCAGTGAGTGCTGAAGTGATTACCGATACTGAAGATGTCAGTGGAGATGATAATATGGACAGCAAGTCCACCAAGTCTACTACTACTCCTGCCTTGGCAGTCATGATCAAACAGGAGCTCCTGAAGTTGCTGAAAGGCAAATCTGCTACTGATCCACTCATGGTGAACTTCGCTCACCTTCATGACTTTGCAGGTACCATTCTCATTATAGCTCTTTCTTATCTTGAAAATATAGAATTAGGTTCTTGGATTATAGACACTGACGCTTCAAACCATATGTATGTAGATGTTAATGTGCTGACTAATCCTGTTGCTATTCAATCCTTTACTCCTGTGTATTTACTTGACGGTTCATTAAATCTTGTTCATCACACTGGTGATGTTATTCTACCTAATAATCTTGTGTTAATTGATACTTTGCATGTACCCACTTTTAAGTATAACTTGTTAGCAGTTAACAAATTAGCCTAGACCTCGTCTCTCACTTTTCGATTCTTTGCCAATTATTGCATCTTGCAGGACCTGAAGACTGACAAAATTTAGGCAGTTGGTAAGGTACTAGGAAGGTTATACATTCTACATAAATCTTCCTTCTCTGAAAATACTATAAACAAACATTCTTTGTGTACTCTTAGTGATGCACCTCATAATGTTGCTTCTGTATCTTTGTACAAACTTTGGCACCAAAGATTGGGCCATACTTTTGACAATGTACTTAGACACATCCATTGTTTGAATAATTTAGATATTGTTACAGATTAGTGTTGTGATATTTGTCCTCTTGCAAAACAGAATCGATTACTCTTTCCTTCTAGTCATATCCAAACTGATTGTTCTTTTCAATTGATCCATGTTGATATTTGGGGACCTTATAGTCAACATTTTTTGGTTGGGGGTAGATTTTTCCTTACTATTGTTGATGATTATAGTAGAGCCACGTGGATGTATTTGATGGTACATAAGAGTCAGTCTATTCGGATCTTAGATATGTTTTTAAAGATGGTTTTGACTCAATTTGCCTAAACAGTTAAGACTGTTAGATCAGATAATGGTGTTGAGTTTTTAAGTCGGGATTGCCAGAAGTTGTTAGTGAGTTAGGGATTATTCATAAAAAATATTGTATCCATACACCCTAGCAAAACGAGGTTGTAGAACGGAAACACAGGCATTTGCTTCAAATTGCTAGAGCCTTAATGTTTCAGGCCTTTTTGCCTAGGAAGTTTTGGGTTGAGGCAATTTTAACTGCTACTTATTTGCTTAACAGACTTCCAACTTCAGTTTTGGGTTGGAAATCTCCTTATGAACTTCATGGTCGCTCCCCTTCTTATGATTGTTTGAAAGTTTTTGGTTGTCTCTGTTTTGCAACCAATGTTCAACCCCACAAATATAAGTTTGATAAAAGAGCCTGTAGATGTGTTTTCATTGGATATAGTTGTGTTTAAAAGGCATACAAGTTGTATGACCTTAAATCTCATCGTATACTGGTTTCTTGAGATGTTTTTTTCATGAAAACGTGTTTCCTTTCCAGACTGCTTCAAGTTCTAGTTCAGAAATTCCTTTACTTGTTTTGACATCTATTGTTGATTCTGATTCATTAGATTCTGTTCCTATTACTTCTTATTCACATTTATCTTCTGTTCCTACTTCTACTTTTTCCTCTGATATTCCAACTTCATTATTACCATCTTCTATTCCTCCATTGAGGCGTAGTAGAAGGGTTATTAATAAGCCTAGTTGGCTTTCTGATTTTATCTCTTCTACATTAACTCAAAACACTCTATCTGCTGAATATTGGCCATTATCTTTTGGTTTCACTTCTTCTCTGTATACACCCCATACTTTTCCTTATATCCAATTTGCACATGTCTCATCTACATATATGTCTTTTTTAGCTAATTTGTCACATATTCAAGAACCACATTCTTTTCATCAAGCTAAATCTAATGAGAATTGGATGAAGGCTATGCAGTTAGAGC
>JAOXYD010211091.1:0-20271 GCA_028565735.1 Pinacopodium congolense
CAATCTTAGTGGGAATAGAAGGACCTTCATTCACTATATCCCACAACTTGACATATTTGCCTTGAAGAAAGAATTTCATCATAGTTTTCCAATACAGGTATTCATTTCCATCAAAGAAAGGAGGTCTACCATAATTTAAGCTATCAACATCAATCGATTGGAAACTAGATGCAATCACTAAACCAAGATTCAACCTAAGATGAAATGAGAATGCAACTACTAAAATGAATGTGATAAAATGAGATAAGAGAAAGGCACAAGTCAATTAAAGAAGTACACCTAACCCAAAGATAGGCTACGTCTCCTTTCCAACTACTTGTTGTATGATTCTATACTAATCAACTAAAATAAGTACAATCTTCTTATAAGGTGAAGAGTAATCTTTACAATCTTACTTTCCAGGGGTGAATAGTAACCCACAACAACAATCTTACTTTCTAAAGGTGAAGAGCAACCTATTCTAAATGTTTTCAAGGAAAAGAGAAGCCTATAAAATTCACAAATATCCAAAACATTTAATTCCCCCAATTTCAAGTAACTAAATACACTTGGAAAGGTGTTTCACTCAATGCACAATTAAATTAAGGGCTTTAGCTGTCAATAAATGATATGAATGAATGATGACAATCTTGAAAGCCTAAACAGACTTAGTATGGTAGAAATTAAGCATAAAAAGGTGTTTAAGTATATGCAATATGATCAAGATAAGCTAATCACAAAATCTGGCCAGTTTAATCACTTTATGAATATTCAGCTCAAAACAAAAATATACATGTTTAAAAATCAAACCAAAAATACTAGAGCACTCCTAACACCTTATGTGAACTATCCACAATCAATTTATGTGATCAGAACTGATTTATATGATGAAAATCGTAATTGAATGAAGAATATAAAAAACTGAACTGTGTTGATGTATGAATGAACTAATGCATACAAATGATGAAATTACTGACCAAAAATTCGAAACTAAGATTATTCTCACTTCTAAGGACTTAACCAAACATAAAATAATAATAAAAAACATAAATAAATAGATTAAGCAAGTTGAAATCAGAATCAAACTCAAACTAGTGAAAGTAGTAGCTATCTTGAAGTATATGAATCTTTAAGCCAATGATGACTTAAACAGGTCTCCAAGATTTCAAAAAAAGTTAAAATGCAATCCAGAGACTTTAAGAAATCTGAAAACTCTAGTAACATGATTTTAGAAATAGATTTTATCACCTAGAATCGAGATTCAAGCTAAAACAGTATGAACAGAGATATTTTTTTATAGATGTATAAGTTCTAGCTTCAATCTTATGAAACAACCTCTCTAAAATGTAAAAGATAGATCAAATCAACTATTAAACACTCAAGCAATATATTAGACACAATTTCGCACACCCATAATCACAAATTGACAATGAACAATCGATTGAAAATAAGTGCAGTGAAAATGTGGGCAGCTTGAGGCTTTTGAGAGATTTAGAAGATTAGATCTATTTTTGGAGAGTCTAGAGTATCAAAATTAGTTTCTAAGAAGTATATATATATTGTCTGGATGCTCAAGGAAGGTTTAGGAGGATTTTTAAGACGTTATAATGAAGAAAAAAAAGGTTAAGACCCGAAATTAGAAACTATCCGTTGGAGTTTGACTCATCAATGGCGCTGTTGTTATAAGAATAGCCTGATATTGAGGCTCCTAGAGAAGGGGTGATCAACGACACTCAAGTAGGGTGTCGTTGCTGATGATCAGCCTGCCGTTGACTATCCAGAAAACACAAAGTATGCTGCACAATTGACTCTAGACATTTCTAAACAAGTTCCTAATGATAATTGAGACTTCAAACACTTTTAAAATAATATATTAAGGCTATATAAATGAGCAAATACCTTCAAATAATTCAAATATAAGATTTAGCCTATGAATTAAAATAATATTCACTTTTGGCATTTTAAATGCAATGCATAATCAAACATAAGCCTTTAGTTCAATTGAATATAATGTAAAATTTACAAACATATTTGAAACAACCCATAAAGTAAAATTTACAAACATATTTGAAATATCCTATCTCAGGTCTTGAAACCTCCAATTCAGTTGAATTGCCATTATCTTCAAATTTGACCTTCAAACTCCAAACTTTCCATAATGGATTCTTCTTCAAACATACCTATCTTTAAGATTAACATCATAAAGTCAAACCATTAGTAATCAAACATATTTTGTTATCATTAAAACCAAGATTGAAACCTCCCTTAGTTCAACACAATTCTTACCCACTTTAGATGCCAAGTTTATAATTTTTGGTTTTTATTTCCTAATTTTGGTTTCTATATCTAAAAAAAAGGTTTTACGTTGAAATTTGTAATAACAAAATGGAAAAAAAATGGTTTTATCATCTTATTTTTTGTTTTATTCTTATTATACTATTAGATGCTAATATTTAATATTTACTTTAATTTATTTCTTAATATGGCAAAGTATATTTTTAAGTTAATTAATATTGAAATAATAATGAGTTTAGGTCACGATGGAAGAGAGGATACGAGTTGGTCTTATTTAACGAAAAAATGAGAATAAAATGTATTTATAAAAAATAAAAAAATATATTTTATTGTTTATGAATTTTTTCATATTTTTTATAAATTTATAAATAACATTTATAATTAAAAGTAAAAAACATGTTTACGTCATTGATTTTTATATTAAAAAAAATTGATACCAAACAAGAACTTAGTTAACTTAAACTTTACATGTTGATTTTGAACAACTTAAACTTTATAACCTTTTTTTATTTGTAACAAAATGACTATATTACCCAATACATTATAATATTTCATATTTTATTTTATATTTTACGATTCTACGAATTAACAAACTAACATGTGTTTTAAAATCTTATACTTATTCTCCCAAAACAACACATTTATACTACAATATTTATTATTATTTTGTTGTTATCCTTGGTGGTTCATAAAACATTATTCTATGCTTAGTTTAAGTCCTAAACAATATTTCTAAAATTGTTGAATAAAAAATTTTTAATCAACAAATAGTAGTTGCCATTCTTATAATAAGATCTAATCTTTTAAGAGTTTGATTATAAGTAATTAGTTATTATGGTTGTAAAAATAACAATTTTAGCTTGTTGTATTATTGTAAGAGATTATTTAAATTATTAGTATTGACATTTAATAAATAAAAATTTAATAAAAGACTTAATTTAATATCACATTAAATTAATAAATATATTATTAACAATTAATAAAGATAATAAAATTTTAATATTTAATAAATTAATTAATCTTAAATATTATTATATTTTAATATAAGTAATGATACACAAATATTATAAATTAATAAAATATATAAATAATTTATTTATCATATTTTTCTTATGATTTGTTATCCTAATCACCTACTTTGACTTAATTATTCACATGAATTGTCATCGCGATTGATAAATACAAAATTAATAAAAGTTATTAAGAAAACTTTACAAAAGTGATTATAACATTTTTATAACATATAAAGATTTTCTATGAAATTTTTAACGCATAAGAGATTTGAGAAAATTTATAAAATTATAGGAAGGCTACTATTTTTCCAGAATTTTAATTATAATAATATTTCTTTAGGCTATGTCTTTTGTAACTTTGAACTGGATTGGGTTAGTCTTAGGTTTCTAGTTCCTGTTTTTTGTTTCTATATATTTTTTAAATTTTTATTTGAAATTTATGATAACAAAATGGAAAAAAAAATATTTTTGGTCTTATTATCCTATTTTTTGTTTTATTTTTATTATACTATTAGATGTTAATATTCAATATTTAGTTTAATTTATTTCCCAATATGTCAAAAATCTATTTTTAAGTTAATTAATATTGAAATAATTATGAGTTTTGGCGATGATGGAAGAGAGGACGTGGATTGGTTTTATTTATAGAAATAATTATAATTTTTTGTTTATATTTTTGTAATTTATAAACCACAATTATAATTAAAAATAAAATAAACACTTTTATATCACTAATTTTTATATAAAAAATAAGAAGTCAAGTGAAAAAGTGATACTAAATAGACGTTAGATAACTCAAGCTTCACATGTTGATTTTGAACAACTTAAACTTAATAACCCTTTTGAAAAAATTAGGGGCCCCAAAGTAGAGGTACCCCGGAAGTTCCTCTTTTATAAGATTACAAAACTACCCCTTCCTCTTGTGAGAAAGGGACTTCCAAAGAGCCTCCACTCTGGACCCCCTACTCAAGTCCTAAACCTTTTTTATTTGTAACGAAATGATTTTGTTACCCATTATATTATAATATTCCATATTTTATTTTATACTTTATATTTTCTACTAACAAACTAACATTTATTTTTACGTCTTATATTTATGCTCCTAAAACATCACATTTATATATAGTATTTGTTATTATTTTGTTATTATCCTTAATGGTTTGTAAAAGATTATTCTATGTTTAGTTTAAGTTCTAAACAATATTTCTAAAATTGTTGAATAAAAATTTTTTAATCAACAATTAGTATTTACCATTCTTATAATAACATCTAATCTTTTGAGAGTTTAATTAATAGTAATTAGTGATTATGGTTGTAAAAATAAAAAATTTAACTTGTTATATTATTGTACAAGATTATTTAAATTATTATTATTGTCATATAGTAAATAAAATTTAATAAAAGACTAAATTAACACATTAAATTAATATATATTATTAACAATTAAAAAATAATAATATTTTAATATTTAATAAATTAATTAATCTTAAATATTATTATATTTTAATATAGGTGATAACACATAGCATGCTTCACTCCATAATTCCAGCAAGTCTCCTGCAATCAAGTACTCATCAGTAATGGTAATACTCTTCTAGTTGTTTCAATTGGTTCATTCATGCTTACTCTAAATCCTAAACCTCTTTACCTACAAGATGTTTTATTGTTCCTCAATTCACTACAAATCTTTTATCTTTTGAAAAATTTATCAATGATAACTCTTGTTCAATTGAGTTAAACCCTTTTAATTATATTGTAAAGGATCTTAAAACCAAGCTACCACTACTCACGGGTACTATCAATAGAAATGTCTATCCAATTAGGATTCCTCAAACCTTCTCTAATCCAGTTGCCTTCACTGCTAATAGCTTATCTTAAGATATTTATCATCAAAGACTTGGTCATTCATGCGCTCACACCTTCTCTCATTTATGTCATAGTCTCTTTGTTAGACTTAATGTAATAAAACCTTATATTTCTTGTCTCCAAGGTAAAAGCACTATATTACTTTTTCCTCTTCATCTCGTGTGTTAAATGCACCTCTTCAACTTATTCATTGTGATATTTAAGGACCTTCCCATATACTCTCCTTATCTGGTTATTGTTATTTTATAATTTTTATTAATGATTTCATTCGTTACACATGGGTCTATCCTTTAACCAATAAATCCTAAGCCTTTCCCCAATTCAAAATTTCAAAGCCCTAATAAAAAATTTCTTCTCTACCAAAATTAAAATGTTTCAATGTGATGACGACCATTAACTCATTAAGAGACCCTTTGCCCAATACCTAACCACAAATGGTATAACCTATCACATCCCTCAACAAAATGACCTTGCTGAACGGAAAATAAGACACATCATTGAGACTGGCCTCACTCTACTTGTTCATGCCTCCCTTCCCAAAACCTTTTGGTACAAATCCTTTTCAACCGTTGTTTACCTCATTAATCTGCTACCCACAATAATCCTCAATCATAAGTGACCTCATGAAACCTTATACCTCACCAAACCAAACTTTGCCCATCTACGAGTCTTTGGTTGTGCATGTTTTCCTTTTCTTGGCTCCACTAGAAATGACAAACTTACCACAAAATCTATTCCATGTATCTTACTTGGGTACTCTCTACAATATAAAGGTTACAAATGTCTTGATCCTCAAACCAATAAAACCCATATTTCTCACCATGTTCAATTTATTAAAACTCTTTTCCCTTATGTCCAGCTAGCCACTACTCCATAAACTAAAACCTAACCCTCCACCATTAATTTACTCCTTCCTTTTAATTCCACCCCATTGTCAAATCTACCAAATAACCCTTCTCCTTCATCACCAGTCCAACCACCCCAAACCTTACAACCACAGTCACCACCACAATTTCAACCTCATCAACATCCTATGATAACCCACACTCTTGATGATAATACCTAGATACCAAGATCTCTACCTGATTATATTACCTTTCACACAACTACATCACCATTTGTTACCCCTGATCCCATATGTTACATATAAGCAAAGAAGTTCCCTAATTAGCATCAAGCCATGCTCGAAGAGTTTCAAGCCCTTCGTCGTAACAAACTTGAACCCTTATTCCTCTTCCTTCTAATATAAATATAATATAATGCAAATGGATGTTTTAAACTAAATGCAAACTTGATGGTTCACTAGACCGTTACAAAGCCCGATTAGTAGCTAAAGGCTACTAATATTACTTTTCTCCTAGTTTATGTAGACGATATTTTGGTTACAAGTTCTTCTTAAACCTTTATTACTTCTCTCATCATTGAACTCAATGATAGCTTCTTCATAAAAGATCTTGGTCATCTTCACTATTTCCTTGGTATTGAAACTATAGCAACACTTGATGATATTCTTCTCACTCAAACAAAATACATAAAAGACCTTCTTAACCACACCAACCTTGACCAATGTAAATCAGTACTTACTCCTATGACACCCACCTTATCTCGCTCCAAAAACCATGGTATCCCACTTTTTGACCCAACAGAATAGTGAAGCACTGTTGGTGCTCTTCAATACCTTTGTCTCACACACCCTGATATTCAATTTGCTATTAACAAAGTCTCTAAATTTTTGCAATGCCCTATCGACGTGCACTAGACAACAATTAAAAGAATACTAAGATACTTGAGATCCACCCTCTCCCATAGCCTACACTTTACTAAATCTCAAAACCTTATTATCACTGCCTACTCTTATGCTAACTGGGTTGAGTGCCCTGATGATCATCGCTCTATATCTGGCTATTGCATTTATCTGGCCTCTAACCTTATTTCTTGGAGTGTTAATAAACAACTGACAGTTACACACTCTAGTACTGATGCAGAATATCATAGCATTACCCTAGCATTAGCAAAATTTTGTTGGATTACATTACTACTTAGTGAAATTGGTTTCTCCAACCTGAAACCTACTTTGTGGTGTGATAACCTTAGTGCTACTTTTTTCACTGCAAATCCTGTTGCTTATGCTCGCACCAAGCATATTGAAATCGACATACATTTTGTTCATGATTTGGTGGTTAAAAAGGCTCTCTCCATCGGCCACATCCCAGCCAAAGATCAAATTGCTGACGTTATGACCAAGGCTCTTCCTTCCACCATATTCTACCAACTTAAAACTATAGAGATCTAATCGATAATTTGCCAAACTAAAAGAGGTTTTGGTAAAATTAACCCATTTATAAGTAAAGTTTAATTTTAAAAGTAAGTTTAAAAATATAAAAATTGAGCTTAAATTATATAAAAATTCATTAAAAATCTATCTTAAAAATATTTTAAAAGTCACTTTAAATAATTTTACTAATAATTATTGTCTTGATCTTCTATTATGAATTATATCTTATTATTTTACATGTATTGTTATAAGAATACATTTTAAATTTATTAACATTATTTTTACTTAATAATAATTAAATATTTATAAATGTTATGTAAACATATTCATTTATGAGATGAATTTATATTAAAAATTTCAAAATATGTTATTAATATAACGTTTTTAAAATTTTTCAGTTAGGTGACTAAGATTTAAAAACTTTTTCAATTGAGTGATTAACATTTAAAAAATTAACCAGAAGAGGTAAAAAAAGTTAGAGTGGATTGGGTCGGATTAGGGTTATTGGCCCGGGTCGAGCCAATGACTAACGGCGTTAAGTTTTTTCACTCAACTGGTTAAATTTTCAAATGTTAATCACTCAATTGAAAAATTTTAAAACTTGATCACTTAACTAAAAAAAATCTAAAAAACTTGATCACTTAATTGACTGTTATCCCATTTCTAAAATTTGAATAATTAATTGGTATAATTTAAATTAAACCAACACTAACAACAACTGTCGAGAATCATGGGAATGTACACCTAAATTGCTCATACATGCTAGATCCTAAGGATTAAAACCTAAAGAAACTAACTAAAGGGATATTGAACTGAGGGAAACTAACTAAAATAATGAACAAATCTAAACATTGATAAAAAAAAAAAAGAATCTATATCCAATAGTTGGTTGCCTCCTAACAAGTGCTTCTTTAAGGGTCTTTTAGCTAAACCTTGTCATTCATTATGGAACTTTAATTGTCTTTTAGGGCCCATCACCTAATTCATCCTTCTCATCTTTTTAAAAAGGATATGCCAATTTATTAAGGTTCCCTATACCTAATCTCAAGTTGCTATGTTCACTACTCATACCTTCTTAAAGCACTATGGCAAAAGGTTTTAATAAATTAACCCTAGCCTATGATCAAAGCCTATAACACCTATAAAATTAATACTTTAGGGTGTTTCTTTATGCTACGTAATTTCCTTTTCAACTACTTACTTGTTAGTATTATCTTTAATAGTCCCTAAATCACTCTCATCTAGCTCCATTATTAGTTCCTTCTTACTACTAAATATATCACTTCCTAACTTACTTGGCTTCTCTATGAAAGTATTAGTCAACATGGGTTCATCCTCTATAACTAATTTACTAATTGCTCCATCGGGATGATCAAGTTATAGCGAGAAGCTTCTAAATCTTCATGATTGGCTTTACTCTTAGATATGCACTCATTTATTGCCTCACGCAATGCCAGTCTCATATCCTTTTAGAATTACTATTTATGACAAAATTATAAAGGTGGTTCAAACTAATTTTTTTTATTGATTTTGTAATATATAAAGTAGATTTCTCATATTCTTAGTTATTTATGAGACTACACTAAGTGGCTAGGTTTTTTCAGATAATTAGTCACTTAAATAAACAAAATATCATTCAATTTATACAAACATCTACTAAACTAGCCTTAGTTTAAAAAAAATAGTAACACATATTAGTCAAAGAATACAAAATATTAAACATTAAGCATGTCTATTGATTAAAACAAAAATAGTGTTAGATATAACAAAATAAAAAGTTTACAAAACACAAAATCCATGTCCAACTAAATTTTAACTCAAAATTGTATGCCTAAAATCTTTGAATCCTTAAAGGAATCTTGAATATCCAATACAATCAATTAAAAGTTAAAAATTACTCAAAACTAAAGATAAATTGAAAAGAAACAAAACTATAATAAAATCAGACAAAAATAAGCTAAAAATTATGTAAGAGATGGTTGTTAGGTATCCAAATATGTCTTATATATGTTCCAAATAGGGTTGAAGTTGACTATTGGTTTAAATGTCTAAAAGTCCTTTTAATCCTTCAAAGATCATGCCTCTAGAGACCTCGATGACCCTTGGTATCGAGTATCAATGGTGCCATTATACACTTACATTAATCTACTATCTAAATAATGATCCTTAACAGCAATCTGCTTTAACATCAATGGTTCCATTATATTATCACATTGATCTCCTCAAAAGACAATAATAGTGCTTGAATACGGACCTTAATGATGTCATTAAGGACATACGTTACGCTTCTAAAAAATTCTCCATGTTTCATCTTTCTAGAAAAAAAATCTCCTAATTTTGTGTGAACTTACAAACTAGTCAATTATACATATAATTAGGCAATATAACCTCAAAATAGGGGTAAACATATAACAAATTATGTTTTAAAACACTACCAAATAAACTCCTATTAGCTACTAAGTCTCTAAAGATGTCCTATGTACGTATCAATTAGGTCTCAGCCTGATTGCAGAATGAATTATTTCAATTGTCCCTTAAATGCTTTATACATCACACCTCTAGATACTTCAATTTTCCTTAATATCAGGAATCAATGGTTCCACTAAACACTTATGTTAATCTACTATCTACATAATTGTCTTCAATAGTTATTTACTTGAACATCAATGACATCACTTAAAGGTCATAATGACCTCCTCAAAAGACAATAACAGTAGTTGGATATGGACAACAATAGTGTTATTAAAGACACAAGTTATTTTTCTGAAAAATGAACCACATTTAAACCTTTTTGTATAAATATTTTAATTTTATAGCATAAACAAATTATGCTATAAAACAATTTAAATTACACCCATATGAAATCTTCCACACTTGAACTGTTGCTTGTCCTTAAGAAACTCAATTCATCATTCATCATTCATCTTATCGAACATAATATTGAAACTTCTATGTTAATCATTCAATTATCAAGATCATCAAGATAACATGCAACTGACTACTCATATAAAATTACAAAGTAATATATTATAACTTTCAAATACACAAACATTGTATTTATTTTTTAAACTTAATTTAACTTGTGAGTTTTTAAGGCTTGACTGAGAAATCACCTAGCTTTTTAACACAAAGATAGACACCTTATCATGAATGCCCCCGATTACTTAACTAAGTCACATAATCAACTAGTTATTATCACACTATTAACTTCAACCTTTTCATTAGTATGAAGTGAATAGAGTGAATAGTCACTTATACAAAAACGCAGAATTAACTTTTTAACTTTTTTTCCCTTTTGATGAAAAACATGCTTAAAAGTAATAACAACTACCTGTGTGTGTGTGTGTGTGTGTGTGTGTGTGTGTGTGTGTGTGTGTGTGTGTGTGTAAATTACACATAGACATAATATGAATCAAAATTCCATCTTCCAAAGATATAAAGCAAATCACTTGTTTATCAACAATCATAATCAATCACATGAACAGTTTAAATAATCAAAATAATCAAAATAATAATAAATAATTTAAATAATATGCTACTAAAGGAAAACAAATTTTCACAAAATTATTAACTATTAAGAAAAATCATGATAGAATTGAAATTACTTTTAGATTCACAATAATATCAACTTTAAGAAAAACAAACCCTAATCATAGTTCCCTCCCTCACACTTAAGATAAACAATGTCTCCAATGTTCAAAATTCAAAATAAAAACATAAAAAATGAAATGTGAGAGTAGGATTAATCTCCTTAATAATATATTATGTATATAAGATGTCATTTGAACGTCTATGGGACTTTGTAACTAACTATAAATATGAAATAGAAATTGAAAAATTAAAAGAGACAAAAAAGAATAAGAAAGCTCTAATATCATATATGATCAAAGGTACATCTACGAGCATCAAATACAAACTAAACATAAAACAAAAACAACAAAAATAAGAAAAATAAACATGTAAAATCATAATTTCCTAAGTAATACATTTGGAATCCTTGGACTACAGATGATCTCATAATTGATCTAATTAGCTCTTCATACTATCCATCTAAGATTAAATGCGAACCATATGGCTCTGCACATTAGCCATACTACTCTCCAACCTCAAAAGAATCTCTAAGATAGCATTATTGGGAGGCTCAAGAGGCATAGGAGTGGAAGCGAAATGATGGTTAGGGAGGTTAGTGGTTAAATGGTGTCTCGAAAGATGCATCCTCACCACCACACTCCTCTAAAGCTATACTAGGGGTAGTAAGGCCCTCAACTTGCTCACTTTGTGCAATGAATGTAACTGAATGTCACTATTAACCTCTAACTTAAGCATACTTCCATAGCTTAAGTTTGGCATAGGAAATCATCGATGGACCCAAAGGATGAACTAGAATCAACCCCTTAAAACTACCTCCCACCTCTCTAAGGATCCTTGTGAGCAAGAATGAGAAGAAAAAGTTCTTATTCGAGCACTAGATTCGAACCACATCACGTATATAGGATATAAAAAACTTGTTAGAGGCATTCTAGAAAGGATACGTTAGAGGCATTCTAAAAAAGATACCCAAACTATGTAGCAACTTATATATAATGTAAGTATTAGATAATTGAACCTTATTGAGACCACTAGCTCTTAGTAGGAAATTAGTGTTGATAATTACCACTACGACTCACTCTTGAACACCTAGCTAAGCAATAAAGAAAGTAAAAAGTTTGGTAGTCCTACAAAGTCCCAAGATAGTTCGAGCAATAGTGATTAAAAATTCTAGTTTCGAGGTCACTGTATCTCCATATAGGGTATCCTTGTGCTTCTCATATATATTACCTTCATCGGGCCCCCAATAAAAAGATACCAAACTATGAGTGATGACTATTAGGGGTACCTTGAATGAATGAGTGGATCTCTGATCATATCATCCTCCTCCTTCTACATCATGTTTGCTTAGAACTCATGAAATAACATTAGATAATAAGGTTCAGAAAACTGAAGGACATGCTCCCAGCTAAGTACTTAAAAAGCTCCAGTGGTGTCGAACTCCATCTTTGCTAATGGGGGTATATAACACTCTACCATGATATCATTCCTAATATAAGCCTCAAAACACTCTGTGTTTTCTCTCATGGTAACCCATGCCTTATCAAATATAGGCTTCTTCCTTAAATATGATTAAATAAACAATTTAGGAGACATTTGAGGGAAAATCATTCAAAAATTGTCCTAAAACGTATTGGAAAATGTTGAAGAATCTGCTAGAATCTTTAGTGACTATCATCAAAATATGCTCACCATCACTAGAATATTCTTTTATCGCCAACGAGAGAGTTAGGCTTTAAGAATGATGCCAACGTGTAGATCTTAATGAAAGGAAGCCCAATAGTATAGAAATCTAACCTAAATGAGGAAGGAATAATGATAAATAAGTAATAAAACCTAGCAACAGTGGTGGTGGGTGGTGAATAATGGTGGTAAGGTGAAAAATAGATGGAAATAAGATTGGGTCTTATATAGAAAAGATTTCTAGAGCGATGACAAGCAAAAGACATACAAAGACCGTTTAATTTATGGAAAAAATGGAGTGAGATAAGGGTGACAGGGGTTCAACACGGGTTAGAGGGTTAGAGATTAGTAGTGGTAGGATCAGAAGGTGAAGAAAAGGAATAATATAGGGTTTTCAATAATATGACACTATTTCTACCCAAAAAAAAAATACAAGACGTAACAATTATAAAATTGAGATTGTAATGGCACTGTTACTAACCCCAGTTGATGTCCGATCATCATGGATGAACAACAAGTTAGAACAAACTACATTGGCATCATTAATAATAGCCTTTGATATTTTGTCTAACATTTTTTTTTATGAATTTCACACCTTACTTGCTCTAAATTTCCCTTAACTTATAGACCATCAAAATACCAAATGATTGGACATCTAAATTGCTCACAAAAGCTAAATCCTAAGGACTAAACCCTAAAGGTGCTAATTAAAGGGACACTAAACTAAAGGAAACTACATAATAAATTATCAAATTCTAAATTTAGGTTGAAAATAAATTTTATATTGAGTTACCTCTCAATAAGTGCTTCTTTAATTTCTTTAGTTGGACAATATTATTAAAATGTCATGGGGCTTTAAATCATTATCCTAGGGAGTTTTACCTTAGACATATAATCTGGATGCCTAAAGAAATCAAATAGGACAAGACTAAAATTGGATTGTACATATACATTATTTACAAAAATTTAATTCACTGACTTGACAGTATCCTGAACTGTACTAAAAGCCTTATTATCCTTGGGCATATTAGTCCTTATACTATTGTAATTACATGAGCCAATCATAAAGGACAATTTGGATGAACTAAATATGTGGAATACTAACTCTTTATCTTGGGGCTTAAGAATTAACTTACCTTTCCTAATATCCACTATGACTCCTACAGTGACCATAAATACCCTTTTCAAAATTATCGGTATATCCTTGTCCTTTTCTATATCCAATACTAAGAAATTAATGGGGATAATAAATTTATCTACTTTGACAAGCACATCCTCGATAATCTGTCTATGGTAACTAACAAATCGATCAACTAACTTTAATGAGACTATATGCTTGAGCTCCCTCAATCCTAGTTACTTGAAAATAGATATGGATACCTAATTAATACTAACTTCCAAATCCATCAAAGTCTTATCTATCTGTAAGTTACTTATAGTGCATGGGATGGCAAAACTACTTGAATCTTTAAGTTTTGGAGGTAACTTTCTAAGGAATACTCTTCATTAAGCTTAACAGTCTCATACTCTTTCAACTTCCTCTTATTAAATAAAATGTCCTTTAAAAAATGAGTGTAGAAGGGCATATAGGCAAGCGCCTCAACAAATGGGATGTTGATGTATAATTTCTTAAACACCTCTAAGAACCTCCAAATTTTTTTGTCCAAGTGGGCATTTTTTAGACACTAGGGATATGGAATCCTAAGCTTGTATGGTTGTCTATTAAGGTGGGGGAATAGCCTAGGCCACTCCTCTTTTTCCTTTACTACTTGCTTCTCCTTCCTACTCTCCATGACCTTCTCTTCTCTCTTTTTTTCTTCTTCTTCTTCTTCCTCTTCCTTCTTCTTTAAATATTCACTATTTACCTCCTTACCACTCATTAAGGTAATAGCCTTAATATGCTTTCCAAATTTGAGTCTGATAGCACTAGGTAGCTTGCCAATTAACCTTTGCTATAGTATATATACTATCTAGATAACTTGAATCTCTAAGTTCTTAATGGAAGCCTCATGGTTTTTCATCCTAAACTTATTAGATTGGATACAATTCATTATAATTTCCTCAAAACTAGGGTTCTCACTTGGTACGGGTGCTTTGGCTCTAAAGCTAGTTGGTAGGAATCTCTGAGGGTTGACAATTTATGGCTATTGGTAGTTTTGGTTAGTAGTCATGAGAATTTGGGATGGTTCCTCCATCCACGATTATAGGTATTTAAGTATGGGTCCTCTCTTTGCCTATTGAATTTCCCTATGAATTGGGCTTTCTCAGGATCACAAGTAAAAGAGTTACCTACTTGACATTTTAAGAATATATGGGAGGTACCACCATAATTCTCACAAACTACTTGGTCTTTCATTGTACTACTACCTACTCCACTCACTAAACTATCTAGTTCTTTATTTAGTACTTCTATTTGGGTTGATGAAGCTATAGTATCATTATTGGCATGGGCTCTATATGGTTTATCAAGGTGTCACTCAGAATGATATTATAGACTATTAGTGGCCCTCTCCTTAATCATCTTATACACTTAATCTGGGTCTTTAGCATTTATAATACTATAAGTCAAAGTTGTGATTCTAGTGTAAAAGATATTTACTTGTTGCCACATCCTAAACCCCTGATTAGGATACTTAGCAAGCATCTCCATAAATCTTTAACAAGTCTCATATAAACTATCATTCTTAGACTAAACAAACAAGGTAGTCTCAATCTTCATCTTAGTTATCAGGACTGAGGGATAAAATTTAGGTAGAAAAAGTTTCATAAGTTCATTACAAGTAGTGATTGAATCATTCTATCCCTCCCCCAAACTTAAATTGAACATTGTTCTCAGTATTCATAAAACAATAATAAAGCATAAATATAAAAGAAAGCACCTAGAATGAAGATAATCTCACTTAAAGTTCTATTGGAGGTGGATATTGAAATTGGCTCATTAATGTAACACTGCAAATCTAATAAAAGATAATCAAAGCACCATAAACCAACTATAAAGCAGACATGCTCCATAAATATGATCAAAGAATGACAAGGAGCATAAAAAAGGAATTAAAAGAAAAACACACCAAATTAAAGAAAACATATCAAACCACACTAAATCCTACTTCTACAGTTGGGTTGCCTCTCAACAAGCATTTCTTTAAGGTCTTTTAGCTTGACCTTAAGATTAGAAAATCTTCATTCTCTTCCTTGGCCCAGAATCCAACATCTTTACTCCATTATATTTTAAATCTAAATAGCCCAATTTTTGAAGGGATCTTAAACTATTAAAATTATTCTTAAAATTTTGATCTTAAACCTTCAAGAAGAACCACTATGACTTTGAAAATTCCATGGAAAAAAGTTTTAAATTGCTATGTTTGTCCTATAATCAAAAGCATGCACACCAATGAAATCAATAAACTTACATGCTTTCTTAAATTCAACTCATTCTTCTTAATAACTTCATCATGACTTTCAATTTCAAGAACCTTAACACTATGGTTTTCAACCTTTAGATCATCCTTAATACCAATGAAATTAGCATAATCATCATACAATTTATCATTGAACATGAATGAAAAAGCATTGTCATCTCTCTTAATACTTCACCATACCCCTTAACTTCATCATTTTCCTTGCATTCCATAAAATTCATAACATAAGTCTCAGAATTAATTGGAAAATCATCATCATCACTATCTATAGCACAAACTTCTAACTTAGTTTGTTGGAATGCATCATTTTCATGTTTTAAAGTTGGATTAATGGTTTTGACTATTTTCATTAAATTTTCTTTCAAATTGGGATAAGAAAGCTCTAACTCCTGTATTATAGGCTAATTGCTAGCTAGATACTCCTTTAATTAAGATTGATTAGCAAAAGGAACATGCATTTTTTAAATAACTCTGAAATTCTCCTAGCTCGAGCATCTAATGCTCGGAGGTATGGAATTCTAGGTCAGTAAGATTGAACATTTGGATTGGCAAATAATCTAGGAGGACCTGGTTCAACTTCTTTTGCTTAACTACTTTCCATCACTTACCTCTCATTATTTTCATTTCCTACATCTTCCATTCAATACCATTATGTACAGTGATGACCATAACATGTGCTCTAGATTTTTTCAATCTGACCTACTTGAGTCTCTAAATTATTAATTTAATTTTCATGGGTTTGCATCCTAGACTCATTATATCTTCAATTTTAGACTTTTCTGCCTGAGGTGGGTTTTGCTGAGGATTGACATATGAATATTGGTAGTCTTGGTTATGATTGGACGGAAATTTGGGGTAGTTATCGCTAGAAGAACTGTAGGGGTCACTTCCTTGCCTATAGAAATGGAATAAGACTTTTAAAGGATCAGAGGCATAAGAATTTCCTACATGATAATTTAAGGACGAATGGAATGTACTACTATAATGATCACATGCTAAAGGAACCTTAAATGTGCTACTACCAAATTTAAGTTGTAAACTTTCCACTTTCTTACTAAGGCCTAACAATTAAGCGTGTAAAGTTGTGATCTCAATGATTACATTAGCTCTAAATGGTTTCCTATGGTTATACTTAGAATTGTATTAGAAGCTAGTGCATACCATATCCTTTATCAAACTATATACTACACTTGGGGTTTTACTTTTAAGGATCCCTCTAGCAGCAGCATCTATGGCACTACGTATGGATGGTATGAGTCCTAAGTAAAAGATATGCAATTTCTTATAAATGTTAAATTTATACATAGGACACTCAACAAGTAACTCTCTAAATCACTCCGAAGACTCATGTAAACTCTTGCTTTCATGTTGCTCAAATGATGAAATCAAAATTTTGAATTTTGCAATCTTAACTAGTGAAAAGAATTTTACTAAGAAACAATTGACAAGATTATCCCAAGTTATGATGGAACCAGGTCTTAAAGTGTTTAGCCAAGTACGAGCTCTATCTTTTAAAGAAAAAGGAAAAAGTTATAGCATAAGGTATCATCTTAAATGCCATGACTTTTATAGAGATCGCAAATGTCTATGAAATTTCTCAAATGATCATATGGAATTTCTAAGGATGAACCACTAAATTGTGAAGATCTAATCATAGAAATATTGCCATATGGAATTTCAAAATCATCTGAGTCTATCCTAGGCCTAATAATGCTATACTTATGTCTACTTCTAGTGTGCATAGTTAATTCTAACATGATTAGTTCTCTATAAGGTTGGAAAGTTAAATTCTCATGATGTTCCATTTCTAAATTACACTTGATAATAACTAGAAATATATGAAAGGAATGCACAAGCTCATAGTCAAGTAAAAGAAAACAAAAGACCAACTAAAAAAAATAAACAAAAAAAGAAAAGAAAAAGAAACATATAAGAAAGCAAGCAAACGCAATATGACCATATAAACAATATTTAAACTCCAGAGTAACTCATTCCGATATATTCCTACTATCACTATAGTTTCTCCGACAATGGTGCCAAAAGCTTGTTGTTAGTTGGTTTAATACTCAATAAGTTCAAATACTTTAATCAATTAACATTCAACTCAAATTCAATTTAAAACCCACAATACGACAGTATACCAGTCAACAAGTAGAAAAGTTGAGTATTTTTAAGACTCCAGAATGTCGAACCTATAGGGAAAGTGTAACTACTAGGTCGCTCGAATTACAATTATCTAGAGGGGCTCAAAAAGAGACAAGGTTAGCTTCCTAAATTAACCTAAAAACTTCCAACAATGCCTTCGAATTTAGATTGATTATAAATTACCAAATTGAATAATTAGCTAAGGCTTAGACTTTTAACACATTAATTGAGTTATAGAAAGAATAAGAATGCATAATATAGGGTCTTCATTAAATCAAGACATCATTATGGTTAAGAAAATTCCTTTTCTCTAATGATCCTAAATTGAAGTTTGGTTATTCATTAAATTAATAGGGATTAGGCATAAAGTTTAAGAAGTTCTAATCCAAAATTCCATATTCAAGATTAGTACCCTCATAATTAATCAACTATTGGTCATGTAGTGATTAAAATCATGTTGTTTACTGATTTTTCCAATGATTAAAGTAGATAAATGTTGGATCCTTAATCATCTTAAATCTCATATTAAGTGGCAAACTCAAAAAAATCATTAAGAACTCAAATAAACAAAGATTATCATCCAATCATGGGTTTAAAACTTAACTTAAGCATTAAAAAAACATATCCTTAGCATGAAAATATATTGACCATGCATATTTAGCATGGAACAGAAGAGATTAAACATAAACACCATATTCTTGCATATATATGAATAAAAAGAGCAAAATACAAATGATTCTAAGTTTAGAAAGCACCAAATAATCCTTTAAATTGATATACAACCTTTAATCAAGTGTATAAACTCCTGGAATCCTTAAATACAACGTGAAAATATCAAAAACAAAGTTGGACAAAGAAACAAAAACAAAAACCTAACCTTAGAGAAGAAAGAAGAAAAAACTAGAACTAAATATGAGATTTTTGCCTAATTCTAGCGTTAGCTTATGCGAAAATGATCTTTAAAGTTCAATATATATGCCTGGAGCAAGTAGGCACATGTGGGAGAAAGTTGCAAACAGTAGAGAGCAAGATCCAGTTATAAAAAGCTTGACAGGTACTTAAACGACACTTGGTAGAGAGTAAAATGATGCCTTTTAATCCTCCACATTTAAGTCTCTAGTTGAAGCAAAATGGTGGCTCCTGATAGTAAAACAAGTACCATTGTTTTTCTCTTTTTTTTTCAGAATTTTCTACTACATTTCCCATATTTCCTTCATTTTTAAGCTCTAATCTACAAAGTAAACAATTCCAAACATAAATCAAATAATGTAGCATCAATTTGGAGCAAATGTGCATCCATTTACATTATAAAAAAAACATTATGAAGTATGCACTTGTCATGTAACCTAAATATTTGCAACTTTAGACTACTTGCTTAAGTTTACCTATAACACTTACTAATCTATTGCTACTTATGGAAATTGATAATGACTATTACGTATCAAAAACTCATCCTTAGCGTTGGATTTAAGAATTACAAAAAAAGGTTATTAAGCCTATAAATAACCCTTAATTCTTGACATTAAACTAAAGATACAATTCATCCTAATTTTAGAAACACCAATTTAGTTTTAAAAAATCAATTCCATTCTCATGAATAATTATCCATCATCCCTTTAGTACCTTCAAACCCTTAAAAATTTAGCCACATATAATCAAATTAATAAAAACATAAATTAAACAACTATAAACAATGCTTAAATTGCTAATAGTAAGGATGGAGATTAGTAAGAAAACTATCTCTATATATATGATTAAGAATCCATAGAATATTCAAGAGATTTAATCTTAAAATGCATCAAACATTCAAGCTAATTTTGTTGGAACATGGAAATATGAAAATATAGCTATGTAATGTCTAAAAACAATATATAAAGTTCAACAATACCTAAAACAACTAAAATAAAGAGATGGAATATAAAACCATATGAAAACCCATATCAAGAACCTAAAAGTATCAATGATTTCAAGAGAAAAGGTGTAAGAGCTATATAGAATGTTTCAAGAC